>JAPVRG010214830.1:0-19321 GCA_029783565.1 Rhagoletis cerasi | reverse complement strand
AAGCTTTTTGACTCAAAATTGACATTTGCAATGATATATTAACCAGTAATAAGAATATTATCAAGTTTTGAAAAAGGGGCGTAGCCACGCCTACTTATGGATTTATATGTATATCTCGTTAACCGCTTTATGAATTTGATTAAAACTTGGCAGAAGTACTAATCTTGGTCCAGTGTAGGAAACAGTCGAAAATTTTTGAAATCGGACAATAACCACGCCCAACTCCCATATAACGGTAAATTGCAGAAATACCAAAGATGCAATATTTTAGTAACTACTGAAGCTTATTTACTCAAAATTTACATTTGCAATGATATATTAACCAGAAATAAGAATATTATAAATATTTGAAAAGGGGCGTAGCCACGCCCACTTATGGATTTATATGCATATCTCGGTAACCGCTTTACTAATTTCTACCAAACTTGACCAAGTGTTAATCTTGATCCATCATGAAAACCGGTCGAAAATTTTTTAATAACCACGCCCACTTTCCATATAACGGCAATTTACGGAATTACGAAATCTGTTGTAAACCGGTAACTACTGAAGCTAATTTACTCAAAATTTATGTTTGCAATAACTCCTTAGCAAGAAGTACGATTATAAAAATTTTTTGTGAAAATGGGCGTGGCACTGCCCACTTATGACTACATATGTGTGTCTCGGTAACCGTTTTATCGATTGCTACCAAACTGTATATGCTTAATATACTTCACACAAAAAAGCAGGCTGTTGAAAATGCTTGGAATCTTGCTAAGACTACGCCCACTTTTCATATAAATTTTAGATACATGGAAACTTCGATATTTCGAAATTTAGAAACGGTACTTTACTCAAGGTTGGTATTCACAACAATCTCTTAACAAGAAATAAGATTTTTATTGACGGTAGGAAAATGGGGTTAACACCGCCCACTTATGACTAATTAAGTTTGTCTCGGTAAACGCTTTATAGATTTCTACCAAACACTGCTAAACTATTTCTCTAAGTTTAACTCAGAATATTGTCGAAAATGTTTGAAATGGGAAAAAACCACCCCTGTTTACCACGTAACAGTAGGTTTCAGCATCGTGTAAAACGATGTTTCATACGTGCGCCGGGTATTTAATGTTCGGTTTCACCCGAACTTAGCCTTCTTTACTTGTTTTTAATTAAAACTAGTTTTTGGGAATTAGAATCAAGCAGCTTCTTTCTGCACTGAGCGCAAAACAAAAAAGACGCTCTACAGCAGCAGAGGACGGAATCGGGGTATTTAATTCAAAAAACACCTCTCGAATAATTTTGTAGCTCTCCAGGCAGTTAAGAGAAGTATTAGAATCGACAAAATAAGTTTCAAGCTGCCTTCGAATATCTACCGGCTCAATCGTTTCAGGTGCCGCTACTATTAAAGGAACAGTTGAAATAAATTTACATTGTTAAAGCATTATCTTACATGTCAGATGGTCCTACCGCTTTTGTTGTCTCTATCGCAGGGTTGGTTAATTTTGCAAAGAACTGAGCAGTATGCTCAATGAATACATTTTTTTAAAGCCGCTATAATGGCCAAGTTTGCCGCTTCATCTTATTAAAATTGTAAATATATAAGACTTTCTTCCAGTAGCTCGTTTCTGTAACAATTCTCTGCCTAGACGAATTCGTATATGTTCTATATGCTAATGAGTAGCAGAGAATGACATATATTCTCTACCAGTAGAGAAATAATCGGTAGAGAAGAGTTAGAGGAATGAGCTACAGCTCACGTACTATTTCAAAGCTTTCTTGAAGTTTACTAAGTTAGACTTCTAACGGTATTGCGGTGGCAATGAAGTAACCGAAGTACTACGTGTGTTGATATCGATGCAAAAAGTCTATGCCACTTGTATAGGCTCCATTAACTTAGTGCAACTTCTTAAGAGTAAAACTCCACAACAAGCTTTTCAGGCGTTGTGGCTTTCGGCGAAACAGTGGTATTATTTGATGGAAATATAACTCTTTACCACTATTTTCCAGATTTAGTGGAAAAAGGTTTAAAACCACTAATATTAACTTGGTGGAAATTTTTCAACTCCACCATCATTTGACGGCTATCAATGTCAAATCAATTATAAGGTCGGCAAACTATGCCCCTTATACACCCATTAAAGGCCTAGAATTCCTTTTTCTTAAATAAAGAATTATGCTCAACAAGGCCTTAACTGGCCAAAGTTAACTTAAAAAGATGATATTTATAAAATCTGAATCCTCAAAACAGCTGCGGCAGTTCATATCTGAAGTGAGATTCAGTCCTCCCATATAAATTCCAAACGGTCAGTGTTCGGACTAGACTTCTTTTAGAAGCGAAAGTTATCGCTTTTCTGATCCTAAAAGGAACCTCTATGACTCTCCTGCCTGGAGTAATTACCTCGGAAGTGCTCTAACTCTCTCTGTCTCTCTGCCTTGTGATCCGGTACCTATACCAGCCTTGTTTGGAAACAATCAAAAGCAACTGAACGAGAATTTAGTTATAGTCTGATCAATTTCGATTGTACCTGCGAGGAAACTAGAACCGTAAATGCCACTTAGCTAACAACTTTGCCACAGGGAAGGACAGGACCGTCTGCCTCTCATTCATTGGAGAAGTGTGAAAGGAGAAAAATCCGCGCGGAGTCAGCACTGGTACACACCGATCCATTCTTCCAGCTTTGGCGAACGGTTGAAAGGAGGAGAAATTTTTGGTATGGTCTTCTTGAAATTTGTTGGCTTTTTTCTTCATCTTAAATACCATCTTCATTAATTATTGGCATTCAGTACAAAAAAACTTAATGCATAA
Organism: Rhagoletis cerasi; assembly: GCA_029783565.1. Classification (NCBI taxonomy): domain Eukaryota; kingdom Metazoa; phylum Arthropoda; class Insecta; order Diptera; family Tephritidae; genus Rhagoletis; species Rhagoletis cerasi. Next base: position 16,530 of record JAPVRG010214830.1, on the reverse strand, counting down.
TATTTTTTTATCTTTCCACTTATTTGTGGTTGTCTATCTTCAAAAAAACGTTCCGGTTTCGCTTTCGATTTTTTCAAAGTGTTTCGTTCCGGTTTTGGTTTCGTTCTTCAAAATTAGTTTCGGTTTCGGTTTTGAAATAAAAAGATGAAAACAAGTTTGTCAAAGAAAAAATTATTTATTAAATAAATACTTATGGGCGTTTCCACCAGAATGTCAACCGCGAAGAAAAAAACAAAAGTCATATAGGTATCTAACGTATTTATGGGCCAATTTGACTGCTTTTTGTAATATACATACATATGCTGGCTATGTAAGCAGGGACATTTTTGCTAAAAATGGTCTTGCTATGTGGCGCCAGTTGCAAGATTTTTTGAAAACCCGTATTTATGGTCCGATTTGGCTCAATTTTGGCATATGTAGTTGAAACATCGTAATTCATAGATTTCCAAAAATTTACCCGCTAGGTCGCGTTGTATATTCTACATAAAATTGATGTTTTTTTTGCGTTAAAAATTCGGTTAAAAGCAATATTAACGAAAATATAATGATGGAAAAAATGTCGCGTACGTTATGTTTTGTTTTTTAAATATAAAACTAACCAGCGATAATTTCTTTTTAAATATTAAAGGATTGTATAGGTACACTATTTGGCTAGTTTATGAGTTTTTAAAGAAAAGAAAACTCCCACGATTTGCAGACTTTCGCACATATGTATATGTGCCCTGAAACCACTTCTTTTTTTATCGCGTAAGTTAACACCTTGTTTTGAACGGATATTTTCCACACCAAAGTTTCGAGGCTGCCCGGATTTTTACAAGGAGTGCGCACATAAAAACTGCAACATAGAAAAATCAAAATATTAAGTAAGCCGTGAATCCAAATTATGCGGATTTGTTTTTTTATTGCACTTCATTTCATATAGTTTTTCTTACAAAAGATAAAAAACTAAAGTTTTGTGTTCATAAGAAAATTTTTAACTTTTTCAGGAATTCCCTCCATCAAGGCCTGTATGGTGCTTTCAGGAATTGTTTTAGACGCTGCAGTCCACTTAATTTTGAATTCCCTTATGTCCTTCGATACGCCTTTCTTCGCCTTCAGTTTCCGCTTAGTTAGAGTCCAATAGCTTTCCATTGGTACTAGCTCTGGGCAGTTTGGCGGATTAGCCTCTCTAGGTACAATATTTATATTATTGTTGGTGTACCACTCCTTCGCTCTTTTCCATAGTGGCATGATGCCAGATCAGGCCAAGAGAAGTTCGATACCCTGTGCTGCAATACAAATAGATTTAACCTCTTTTGCAAGCATTCATCTATATAAATATCCGTGTTGATGGATCCAGAAGCTACGTATGGATGGCTTCTTTTACCGCAGCTGCATATGGCCACACGAGAAATTTCTTGGGGAACTTGGTTTTTTTTTGGGTTCTTTAGTCTTCTGGCACATTTCCCCGCTGATCCGCTATCTAAAAGTCGTTGCCTGGAAGCTGCGAAAAGTCCGCCAATACACAAGTTTCGTCGTTCATAATGCAACACTGAAATTTTGTTACAAAGTTTGCCTGCAATTTTTTTGTTCGATTAATTGCGTGAACGTTCTTCGGAGCATTCCGATCTGGGACTTTCTGAACTTTGTACGATTTAAGGCCAGCTTCCCTTTTCACTTTTCGGACAAATAATTCAGAGTAACCGCATTTTTGGGCGATTTTTCTACCCGAAATATTTGTATTTTTTCCAAAAAGGCTCTTGATACATTTAGCTCTGTGTAGGTCTCCTGACCTACATTTTCTACCAGAACCCACCTTTCTATTGACGCTTAGATTCTCATTAAAGTTTTTCGAAACCCGGCTCACAGTTTAATGAGAGATTTTAACAGTTTTGGCAATTTTTATGTGACTCCATTTCGGATTTTGTTGAACAACTTTCATAATGGTTTTTCGAATTTTAGCTTGAGTCTCAATTTTTAGCAGACACTTTTATGGAAATGAAAAAAAATATTTCGGCTTCATCTGACATTAAAACCAAAGACGATGATGTGCTGTTTTTTTTTTTAGCGAACACTTAATACGAAAGTAGGAACTGAAAAAAAATGTTACAATTACAAGTAAAAACCTATTGGAACCGGTTCCTGTGCTTAAAACGGTTTCGGTTTCGTTCTTTTTCAGATCAAAATAATGGTAACGGTTTCGGTTTCGATTTCATTCCTTGTTTTCAACTCTCATCGACTTGCAAGTGTACTTCCAATTGTAATTCCGGCATAAGATTTGCAACATTTTACGGTTAGAGGTTTCTCACGCTACCGCCTATGTGGCGATTTGACATTTTCGAACTTTTGCATGATTTTAAAAGTTTAATTGCTTAGCAGCAGCATAGCCGAGCAATGAGTGTCTGTCGCCAGCCAACAGTGCTATAGACATAGCCAATTCAAAGGCATTTGGGACCAGTAAGAATACTTATTAACAAATGTACATAAGTACATACAAACATAAATTTATATCATTCACTGACCATCGCTTACAAAAACATACTTACATACATAACTACTGCCTTGGCACTGCTCATCGAATCGCCTTGCATTGTTCTGAGTATTCCACTGGCGTTGGGATTCAATTACGTTGCATTGGATTCATTAAAAAATGCTTAACGATTTAATTACACGCCGCACTTGCATGCAATGCAATTTTCCGAAAAACATAAAGGAAAAAACAACACTAAAAAAATTCATCGAAAAGTTCAAACATAAACAATTCACAACTGGCATTGGGTGTTCGAGAGAAAAAAAATATGTACATATGTATGTACATATCTCGCTGATTTATCAACCAATCACCAATGAATGCGGCGAAAGGCCATTGTGTGGGAAAGCGCACTGAAAGTATGTCGCATCATATGGGCATATACCGCACATATTTATTTAAATAAAAAATATTCAACATATGTATATACATTAGACCGTATCGAAAACAAAAGTTCGCCGCTTTTGAAAAGCATTTAAAAAAATAATAACATTTTTTTTGGACAACCCTAGTAGTCGCCCAATTACTTTTTTCTTCATATCTTTGGCATTTATAGTCGGATTTTAAAGTGTAATACACCAATTTTTTTGTCTCGAGGAAGGGGTTTTCCTACGGAAGATCATTGACTTCAGGTGCTCCATAAAAAAATCCAAAAAAACAAAAATGGTTCTTCCGTATGGTTTTCCAACAAAAGTAAAATGTGTTTTATTTCGGGTTCTACTGAACTATTCGGAATACTTCTTTCGCAAAAGAATAATGATTTTTGACGGTCTTTGATTTACTGTTATAAGGGCGGTACGTTAGGGTGGTAGCAACTGAGATCTGGAGGCTTAGTACCACAATGGAGCACATGAGCTCAATGAAAAATCCTCTCCTCGAGACAAAAAGATTGGTGTATCACACTTGAAAATCCGACTATAAATTTCGAAGATATGAAAAAAATGCTATTGAGCGACTACTAGGGTTGTCCAAAAAAAATTTTTTGTATTTTTTTAAATGCTTTTCAAAAACACTTCATATGAGGGGGTATACGGCGAACTTTTTTTATTTCACCTGTAAGGCGAGATGCACTAATATACATACATACACGCATATCTCTTTTTATGTGACATCTGCATTGCTTCAGTTACTGAGAAAGTCCATTTAAATGCACGGAAATACTTTTGTATCCTGCGGTCATTTTCGTTCAAAGTGTATTTCAATAACCGCAACCCCTTTTGCAGTGTGGCAAAAAATGAAAAAATTATTTTCATAGCTTTTGAAATGGAAATTCATACTTAATAGCTTTGCGGCCTATTTCCTTGCAACATTTTCAAAGAATCCATTGCTTTTATAGGAAAATGGAAAAGTTACTCATCAGCTCGAGCATGTGTGTCGGTTGTGTGCCTTGCAGTCATTTCGGATAAGGGTTACTTAAGTACTTCAACTTATTTTTATAATGATACTTATCTTCTTTCTTAAAGGACTTTAAAGGTAGACATTTATATGCCTCAAGCAATGCAAATCGTTACTTTGATATTAGGACTAATAATCTTCTTAAATTATTGCACATCAATCAATGGCTAAATATCAGCTTTAAAATGCCTTTGAAAGGCTTATTGATAGCATATATGTATCTTCGTTTAGTTCAGCATATTTTATCAATAGGCAATCGGGATGAAAAAAGTGTGTGTTATCAGGGGTTCAAGGCCGAGACTTTCTTTGTAACAGACCATTAATAACTATTATTAATTGATATTAAAAACAACTCTTCTTATAAAGAGGTACTAAGCTGTGTTGCTACAGGCAAAGATTAAGCTTTCAACCTCTTCACTGGAGCTTCGGCAAAAATCGTTGTTGGCGGCTTTCGTCCTTTCTGCGTGTATCCCGATAAAAATTTAATGTGTTAGCAGTCCTGTGGCTGTGAGTTAGAGAAGCCCTGTGTCCGTCTCGCGTTTTATTCCCGTCCCTCTGAGCTTTGCCTTACAGCAGATGTCAAGCTATTTCTATCTTCTAATCACTTCCTAAAGGGAAAACTCACACGCATAGTCAATTCCGGCACAGCAAATGTGAACCGAACGTGCCCTCTCTTGCAAACCTATGAAAACCAAACTTCTAACTCAGCTGTGGTTTTAAAAGTGCATGTGAAAAATTTCAGTCGTTCAACAGCCTTTTGTTGTTTGCGAAAACTATTGACGTTTTCTTTTCTAAAGAAAAATTTTGGCTTTTCATTGCTCTTCTTTCAGTAGTGTGCCTTCGCAATGAGAAGGCAACATTTTTCGGTAGAAAAGAAAACGCCATAAGATGTTGCTACTTGAAACTACTGCCGTTCGTACATAATTGTTCAAAGGCTTTGTGTTGCCAGTTCAGCTCAAAAAAAGTTGCAATGATCCGGCAGACGAAATGTCGTTTTTGAACCTAGCTATTCTGAAAGCACATCTGCGCCGACACCGGTATTTTTTTATGGCTAAAAATCTCTATTTTTTGCTCAAAAAAGTGTAAAAATGGCGACGAGAAAAAATTGCTACTAAAAATCGAATCAACAAATCGGAGGTAATATTTCTATTGTTGTTTATTAGAGTGTTCGATTATTCGCATATTTTCGAAAACCTGGTTTCGAGTTATTCGAAAAATGGTAATTTGAAAAAAAAAAAACCGGTTGCCCATTTACAAATTAAGAAAAACCCGGATAAACCGGTTTTATTTTACAAATTTTCTATACAGTTATACTTACTGTTAGTAAGAAATCATGACCAAAATAATGATGTAACTGTTAAAAAAAAGCTTTAATTTAGAACTCAATAAGGCAAAATAAAATCGAAGTGTTTTGGATTAAAAGTAAAATAGACAAAATTAGTGAAAAAGTTCTTTGTCGGTAAAAACTCGAGTATGTAGAGCCAAGTGTCTTATGAATCAGACTACGCTATCCACTGAACCAGACTGACTATGCAAATGTAGGGGCATATTAATGGTTGAAATAAAGTCTACTTTAAAATTATTTGCAGCTTTTTTGACAGATATTCCTTTGAAAATTATGTCAAAAAGCTGCAACTAGCTTTAGTTTTGACTTTATTTTGACTAGCCTATTATAGACAGGCCTTGAAAAACATTCATCGAGAATGAATCAACACATCAGCTCATCTAACATACGAGCGGTACATGTAGTCGATGCACTGATTTAGGCAGAGTTTAGAAAGATGGTACAACAAAAATAACAGTGAAAAAATTTCGTTCGGTTTTCCTTTTACTTGTTTTTTGTAATTGTCTGTACTGGCAAATGTTCCAGTACTCAGATATAAAATTTAAACAAATCTAGTTCCATTTTCAATAAATTAAATAAATATTTAGAATTATGGATTCTATTATACTAAAAAACTAGGTGCAAACCCGGTTTACTCGGTATTCGAAAAATTAAGATTTCAAAAAAACGGTCGAAACCAGTTTAGAAAAACCGAGTCAATCACCCTATTGTTTATTTAAAAAAATGGAAAGCAGCAACGGCAGAAGAGTGGCAAAATAACAAAAATTTAGATTTAATTTAGATTTAGGATTTAAATTCAAGCTGTAAAACAGCGTCGATATTTTATGAGTTAACACACAGTTTTTGTACAATGGCATCTGGAAATTGTATTGCAATAACTCTTATGAAAAAATAAATTAATTAATTCTTATAGTGATTAATTAAGGTGTTATCGAAATTCTTAAATTAAAAAAAATACTCACTTCATGTTGTCTCGAAGATATGCCTTGAGGAGAGATTCCTAACCCACTGTTTTCATAAAGCACTTTATTTTCACTTAAGGTTTCATTGTTCTCAAATTATCAACTGATATTATTTGTAATCATAATATTGTGCGAAATTGTTCATGAATTAATTATTTTGCCTGTTACGATGGGGTCATACATTAACACTTTCGCTCTTAGCAGGCACTAGGGATGGCAAAGTCAACTTTCGACTAATATCGACTTTTTACTTCTACAAGTCGACTTTTCACTGTCGACTTTTTTAATTTTTTTGCACAAGCGTCTCTTTAATTAAAACTTTTCTTCTAACAATGGTGCCGAGTGCTGGTTGGTCATATTTAAAAAAAATTGACTAAAGTGAAATGTGAAAAATATGGTAAATAACTGAATTTTAATAATAGTACAACAAAATTGAGAAATCATTTAAGAACAGCGCATTAAATTATTATTAAGTGCTTATCACAATTATGCGCCACCTACATATTGGCAAGTTTTGACTATTGATTTTTTTAAACAACTTCAAAAAAGGAGGAGTTTGTCAATTCGTCGGAATACTTTTTTATGTATGGTATCGGATAACATTGGAGCACGTGAACCGTTTTCGATAATTCCTTTTTTTATCAAAAAGGTGGTACCTCATGAGTGGTTCCATACTAAATTGGTTTAGTTCCGATCATTGCATCACGAATAAATTAACGGTTCTCTTAAATTTTTATATGAGAATTGAAGTAGGTTTTATTTTTTGGTTAAAAATTTTTATAATTTTATTTTAACTATTTTTTTATAAAAATATAGTTTATTCTTCAACAAATCCCGTATAAATCTAAGTTTCAAACTTTGTGCAATATTTAAAAAAAATCAAAAAATGTTCGTAAAAATTTCGAGCTATTCAATTAGAGTTCTTACAAAGATCTTGAGTATGCAGTCTTGTAGCCCATTCAATTGTAGTATAATAAAGTGTTAAGTAGATAGAACTTACCATTGATTTTTGGCAATTTTTTTTTTGTTGAAGGTGTCGCTAATTTTCTCTATCTAAATATCTAAAACAGCCTAAATTTCTGATTTTAATGAAATTTAAATACGTTATACAGAAATTTAAATTAAAATTAAATTTTAACATTTTCACCAACAAAATGCCAAAAAATTTCTTGAATCGATATTTGGTCATTTTTGTGACAACATCAAGGCGCACACCACAAATCGGAGGAGAAGCTCGACCAAACACTAACATATGTGTAAGCGCCAATCTATTATTATTATTTTTCATAGCCAACATTTTAATGCTGTATAACTCGCACAGTTTTTAAAAATTTTTTAAATCCTTTGCTATCTGGTAGTCTTTTATCCAGCACTGAATTTCACTAAATTACAGATTATTCTAAAGTCAACTTGCAGATCATTATATTTTTGATGTATCTGACCCTTATATTTATTACAAATATAATAAGTTAATGCGGGTATAATATGTACAGTGTTTTTCTTTTATTAAAAAATATAATCAAAATTGAGGCTGCTATTGTTTTTGTTATTACTAACTTTTATTTTCACTATTTGCCATTACTAAAATGAAAACAAATTTTGACAGCTGCCGTTGGACCGATTTTAAGTATTTAAGCCAAAAAAATTTTTCTAGGTTGAAACGCAATTTTTTGACCTCAAGTAATTCCCTTCATTATTTTTAAATTTTATGATACGAATTCTGATCATTTAATTATTAAAGGAGAAAAAATTCAAAATACATTAAAATGATTACGATAACTAATCAATGTCATTAAATTGATAATTTTTTCTTCGTAATTTTAATTAGAACATTGGCATCGACAGCACATGCGCTCCCTACCCTCCCTCATGTACATACTATGTTAATATATGTAAGTACGTGTGTATGTATACTCACTTCATTCTCAATAACATGACAAGACAAAAAGGAGTCGTTATTGGTCACACTTAATTTACAACATCGCGTGTTAAGTCAGAAAACAAATTGATGAGTATAAAAGAAAGCGATAAATGGTAAAGATGTATTACTACAATATTGATGCATGTATTACGCTATAAGTAATGATGCGCTTTACTTTTGGTAATCTTTTAGATGTAAGTGGATATATTCTTCGTTGCTTTGAATTTTTGGCCTACGGGTAGTGACAAAGCAATCGCTACTATCAATACTCACTTATACAGTTAAATATTAGGCGCATATTTAATTAGTTGAATACCTACAGTGGTGGGCATAGGAATTTGAACAAGAATATTACAGTTCTGAAACTATATTTAAGGTCAATCGACAATGGGCAATTGGGATGAGTTCTGTGTAGGTTAGGTTAGGTTAGGTTACGGTGGTTATTCAAATACGGGAACGCACTTGGACACTTAGGAGACGTTCCTTTGCGATACCACGTAGGTTTTTTGAACCTAGACCATTACTCGCGACAATCGTGGCGCTTCGCCGATTACACCGAAAAAAATATTGCCATGTAAAATTAACATTTTGCAATGTTATTTGTAATGTAAACGAAAAATTGATAATTTCACATTTAAAATTGTTAAATTATCGTTATTTTTGTCATTTTTAAAAGAAAATTATCAAAATGATATTGCAATGTACTACGTTGCAATATCAAATTTGAATGTCAAAATTACGTTACAGCTTCGGAAGCCGAATTTTACATTAAATTGAAGATGTAATATGATATGTTGTCGCACTAACAATAAAAATGTAAGTATTACAACGTGCAATGTACTTTCTTCGTCGTTTAGTATGACGTAATAAATCGAACGTATGATCGCGTCAATTCGTGTCGACATGCGTTTGGTCTACGCACGCGTTTTGGTGATAAATTTTTAATATAAGAAATAATAAGCAGTAATAGCTAAGTAATAATAACTCTAGTGTACACGAAAAATTAACCTTTGTAAAAAAGTGTTTTCTAGGCTCACTTTGGGTCAATTTGTCAATATCTTTTGAACAAATCGTCTAATCGACGCAAGCAAGTGTGATTGTGTGAAAAATGCAAAGTTAGACTTTTTACTCAGTGCTCCATAACATCTACATTTCTTATCCGATTTGGATGATCTTAGACTCAAAATTTACTGCAATAATTTATATTTTACTTAAATTTTCAAAAAAAATTTAAACAAAATTTTTATAATCAAAAATAAGCACCAAAAAAAGTGTAATTTTTAAAAATGATTGAAAATTTAATTCTTTTCGATTTTGGTCGCTAGTAACAGTAGTACTTTTTATTTAAATCTGCACAAGTTAGATATTTTTAGGTTGCTTTCGTCGCCTAGATAATTTTTTCAAAAGATATTGACAAATAACTGCGAAAGGGACCAAAAACAAATTATTCGAAAAAATCTCGAAGCCGCTTCTTTAACTTAGAAAACATTTTTTTTCTTAGGTTAACGCGATTACGTCAAAATTTGTTGACTAGTGTGATCGATAATAAAAAAGGACGAAAATTTAATTCACAATTTGTTGAATTCGGAACACGTCACTATTTTCGCCCGGGTAAAAGATATCGACCATCAAATTGACGCCGCGCAAAATTTGGAGTTTAATTGTTCTTATAAAAATCATTTTGTATTAATAAAATTGTTTGGAAAAATATTTTCAGTGTTTTATTTAATATTTATAAAATATCAAAATGATATTTGATTCGTATAGATTTATGTACATTTTTATCATATCAAATGTACATATTTTTAATGTTAATTTAACATTTAAAATGTCCGCACTACATTGGATAATAGTGACTATTTTACATTTTTAATGTCAGTTTTACATTAAAATAACAGTAATTTTACATTTCTTAATGTAATATTAATAATGTTAAAATGATAATGGTGTAATGTCAATTTTAAAATTTTTTAATGTTGGATGACTTTTGTAACCAAAAAATGTCATTTTTACGGCTGTTTATGGTACATTTTTGGTTCAGTGTACGAAAATACGAATGCCTAAGAGCTTCTCTAGGTTAGTTAGGAAGTGCGAGCCATAATTTATTAACCTCAGCTTCGCGAAGGCTAGGCAGCCTAATACAAAAGTGTTGAGGCAATTCCACCTGATCATCCCACTGGCAGCTGCGACAGGAGAATCAGGTAAGATTCCTAGCCTTGCTGCGCGAATGACAACCGCACAATGGCTTCCCCAACAGCGAGAACTGCTGCCTTGCCAGCACGAGCAGGTTCTCTCGCCGTCTCCGATCCACCCTAGGCCAGAAGGGTCTTGGAATTACACTTGTGTCGCTAGTCTTCGCCCAACGTTCGCTGAGTTGACATGAGGCTCATCTATCCAATAGTGAGACACAGAAGGTCAGAGGTGACACCAACCGCTTTCTATCCAGTAATATACTTTTTCTTGCCAAATGGGTCTGTATGTAAGTTATATGTATTTACAAACGGAACCTTGCAACCTGCTGCGATGAGCTCAAACTAGTGAAAACGCTTTTCGACTAGATTATGAGATATTTACCGGAACAAATTTGTAGGCGTGGAGCCAGAAGAGTAGATACATACGGTGTGTGAGGTAGCCCTTATCGTTGAAAGCTTTCAAAGTGTATTTTTACCGGCTTCGCACTATGGGGTTCAGCTTTGTCCTCTTAAGAGAAATTGTGTTGTGCCTTTCCGTCCGTTTCTTTTTTACGGCAGCCTTCAAACACATGACCAATTCGGTAACGCTCGCTAATAATGATTTCTCACGATTTTAGCAATTCCTACTTTTCTTATGCCACCTAAGGTGCGCTTTGTTCTTGAACTAAAATCCTCCATTTTTTAATCGTGGAGACGAATTTTTAATGTACATAAGTGTGAACTGATGATTTCTACAAACAAGAGCAGAAAAGCATAGCATCTCCCAAATTATGATTTACAGGACATAATTCCAATGTTATCGCAATACTTTGCCCTTAGAAATCCCTTAAAATTTGTTGGGTAGTCATCAAAGCTCGAAAGTATAAATGAAAATTAACAAAATGGAGCTACCACACGATTTTCCTAATATCTCGACTCTAGCGTGTCCATTTTCTACAAAATAAAATCTATAGCCAATATATACTCCAAATATATACAAAATGAGACCACAGATATGCTATTTTCTAAATATTTCGACGCCAGCGCCACCTAGTGAGGAAAAAAAACCTACTGTCAGCAATTCAAATCGGATTTTTGTTGCAGTTTTTGTGATTTTGGTTTTTAATTTCTCTTCACTGGTCTCAGGTTGCAAATTTCGACTGCAATGACTGGCCAAACTGGCCAATGACTGAGAAATTATTGATTCCTGCGAGCTATCAGCCCGTAAATACCATTATCGGATAGGTACGAGTTTATCCAAAGGTGGATCATTGAACTCGAAGATGACTGAATCAAAACGAACGAAGATATTCCGGTTCAAGTAATAATAATAATAGATTGGCGCTTACACATATGTTAGTGTTTGGCCGAGATTCTCATCCGATTAGTGGCGTGCGCCTTGATGTTGTCTCACAAAGGGGAGGGACCTACAGTTTTACGCCGACTCCGAACGGCGATTGTATTTTTATGAGAAGTTTTTTCATGGCTGAAATACCCTCGGAGGTTTGCCACTGTCTGCCGAGGGGCGACCGCTGTTAAAAAAAACCTTTCTTCTACATTTTTTTTAGCGATGTTGCTTTGACCGGGGCTTGAACCCAGGCCTGCGGAGTGGAAGCGCGCACTGCTTACCACTACACCACAGCGGCCACATTCCGGTTCAAGTATCAAAATCAAATTGGCATTGAAAGATGACCAAGAGAAGCAAAGTTACACAGTCTGATGTCCAATATCAGAGTGATCTTTTAAAACTTTAGATGAATAGCTCATGGAACTCTACAAAGAATGGAGGCAAAAGACGGAAATTCAAGGCCTAAGGTATACCATTGTAGAGTACCGTGTGAAGGCTAAGTTTGTAACTGAAAATTAAAATTCTTTCCAAAATATTTACAACGACTGCTTAGGCGACTACTAACACCTAGCGCCTAAATGCATGTGCAAACATTTTCTCTATGTAATTTAGGAATTGTTTGCATATGCACTTCTCAAGTATCATACAACAAACCTTTCTGAAGTAATAAGTTGAAGGCACGGCCTAGTCTGACACATCCTCCTGGCAATGCTTCCGGAGTTCTTTGCGGACTCTGCATGACTTACAACCATGCAGAGGTGGTACTTATCTATAGTTACCATTTGCCATTACCATTGCTTGAATAAATATTTTTTTTATAAACATGCATACAACCTGGCCTCCTCTCTCAATGACTTGTTTTGTTATTAGTATCTCAATATATTTATTTGGCCTCGACTCGTTCATATCAGATAGAAGAAAAATTCTCGCTTGCTTTTTGCTACATGGGAAACGTCTTATTACAAGCATCCTTATTTCAATGGACACCGCTGTTTATGCAAACACTAGCGCTCATGTTAGCATATTCATACATAAATGTTTATTTGGCAGCCACAAAATATAATTTTAAGCAGCCATCAACGCTTTATTGTACCTGCTGCTGCATTCATAATGTATAAGCATGATATGCAGTGGATAACCATCAAAGTATGGTGCGCTCGGTTCATGCTATTCCTATGGAAAGATACAACAGCTTCTGATAGAATATGTATTGGTTTTTTGATTTTTCACGAATACAATTCCTATGGTTAGAGGAAAAGCCACAAAATTGCTTTGGGACCTTAGGACAAAACCAGCAGCGCATCAATCTATACACAGGTCCATAACATAACACACGCTATGCCCATCGAATGACGACACCTATAAACATTAACTTGTCAATAAAGGTAATTCATTATGTCGCTATTGAATACCCAGTGGAATGACAACGAACAAACAACGGTCGGTAACCGACAAAACATTACAAAAACAAAATAGAAACATAAAAACAAACATTTATAGCAAAAGCGAATTGGTGGCGGCGGCAGGAACATTGCTCGATTGCATCATTGTTGCAAGCAATGGGGTATTTTAAGCTTTTATGTGTACAATAGAAGCCTGTAGGAAAATTGAAAGTGTATGATAGAGTACGACACCGCAAGGCAAATATGTAAGTGGATAACGCTGAAGATACTAGCTACGCAATAGACATATCGATAACAATATCTATATCGATAACAATGATATTGAGATCAATATAAAATAAAACAGTCGATAAATATTGGTATAAGCTCTAATAAACTCCACACAAGGATATCTCTACGAAGACAGATAAAGGGTAACAAATACAAAATTCATAGAGGTATGAATACACCGAGGAAACGATATCGATAACAATAGTTATATCAGTAGTAATACATACATACATAATGTCTACAAAAACAATTACGACCAGAGAAGAGAGTGGATCAATTAATGATTATAATGTTGACAGTAATACCAAAAAAACGTCGATATATATATCGATGACGATATCAAAATATAGATACGTAAATCGAAATATATCAATAACAAAATATAGATACTTCTCGTTAGCATTTTATTAAAACACCTTTTCTCGAGATATGTCATTTTCCCTTTAAAGCAATATTTCATTGGGTTCCGAAACAATATTTTAACGACTAACTAGCTATATCTGTAGTTTAAGATGCACTTTTAATAGAAGCTTGATAAAAATATAAAAATTTTCAAGGGAAACTTATTATTTTGTAATCGAAAGTCAAACCTTCAAAATTCACTTAACTTGTTTTAATAAAATGCCTTAGATATATGTAGACTATATTGCTCTCGATAAATCACATCCTTTTTACTATTTAGATGCGCATATGGGTCATTCCATATAAAAGAAGAGAGCGTATTATATTTTAAAATTCCTTAACTACCCCTATTTCAGTAATAACGTCTTGTAAATGACTACATTTCATTATCTGTTGAAAAATAAAAAATTAAAATAAATGAAAAGAAGCTGTATTTTTTTTGGCTATGGAAACTTTACTTACACTTAAGTAAAATGTAATTTTTTCAATACATCGTAAAGAAAAATCGATACATTTCCACCCTCGTTTTGCTATATCGTAAAACTAAGTTGAAACTACTTAGTAGAAGTCGGAAATTCGACTATGAATAGAAGTGAATTTTAAGTTGGTACTTAAATTTAAGTTGTAACTTTATTAGTTTCGACTTGGTAGCTGGACTATGAACACGCGCCAATTACTTTAAACCAGTCACAAGGAACTAACCGACCAGTCACAGTTTTAAGCAGTTCTTAATATTTCTATGAAGATTATATCAGCCTAATTTTTAGTGAAAACGAAAGGTTATAGTAACTATTAGGGTGATTGACTCGGTTTATCCAAACCGGTTTTTTTTATAGGCGTTTTTTTTGGGATCTCGATTTTTCGAATATCGAATAAACTGGATTTTTTATCGATCAAACCGATTTTTTTTTATTTCTTACAAATCGCGATCTCTCAATAAAATTTTTGAGTTTTTCGAAGTTTCCATGGCTTTTCGAAGTTTAAGGGAAACCTATAATTAGTTTTAAAATGAGGTTATTTGGGGATGAACAGTATATCATAGTTGATAACAATACATGAATGTTTGGCGCTTAAACGTGTTCTACTTTTCTTACTTAAAACGTCTGTGGGTACCCAAGTCTTTCCTTGAAGCCGTATCTTTTAAGGCAATTAAAGTTTGAGTGAGACGGATTGAGTCATTTTACGAAGTGTGAGCGAGACAGAGAGTGACGCCACTTTCTCCTGGCCTGTCACCCGTTTCCGGCTTGACGTCGACATCTGGGACATACAATTTGTCTATGCCGATAACAAAAATTATGTCGATAACGATATGAAAATCTCCGAAATAGCAGCTATAACTTCTACCGCTTAGACTGTGTTGTTTTCCCCATTTTTCCTAAAAACAAATCGTGGTACAAAGCTCTATAACCTTGTTAAAAGATATGAAAAATATTTTTTTCGATAAATAGATATATCGATAGCGATATGATAAATACCTTTTCCTAAATCTATAACAATATATATTTAAAAAAAAAATCTGTAATATTTGTGTTGATGTCGATAAAATCACAATCTTCTTTTTACTATTGACCAAAAACGGTATTCCGATCAACTAGAAACTCGTTAAGTGAATTTAAAAGAAAATCCATTAGTAACGTAACCAATTTCTACTTAGAATGATACTACCCCTTTGATCAACTCTGGTATTCGCACATGGACTGTGAGCTGATTCGAAGAACACGCTTTCACAAGCTACAAGCCGCAATCAATTAGCCTTACTTGATTTTTCTCCGTCAGAGTTTCGTACAAAAAATCATATCCTGCAACGAAGTGCAGGTGTTCCCCACCTAATACTTGGCTAGAATAAGTCAGACCCTTAACTGAAATGTACTGTACTTAATATTTCCTACAGGGCTACATAATTATAAAAGTGTATTCATATGTGCGTGTATGCGTGCGCAAATGATACACTTGACAACATTTAACCGCGACTGATACAGTTATCACGTCAACTCACACCAACCATGCTGGTATGCGGCTATACTTAAGTAGGCGAGTCAGTGGCAACACGGTGGCGTGATAATCACTCCCACTACTTGATTGTCTTCAATTCAATCGTATGCGCATCATCGACATCCTGAAATAACGAACGAAAGACAACAAGGCAAATTTTAGTAACGTTAACACGCGAGCTCTCATGCCGTGCCAACCATGTGGATGCCACACCAACCAACAACGTGGCAAGTAGGGTGATTGACTCGGTTTTTTCAAACCGGTTTTCCTCGGTTTTTTCATAAATTTTTGAGCGGTTTTTTTTAAATCATGATTTTTCGAATATCGAATAGACCGGTTTTTTTTTATCTCCAAACCCGGTTTTTTACCTAGATTGTAAAGTTATAACTTTTGAGGAATAGTGGAAATGCGGCAACATATCAATTCATTTTACATCCATTATATTCTTATTAAAACGACAACCACAAAATGATATCAATTGGCAGCGCTGAAAAAGTGAACAGCTTAAGGCGAATTCACTACAATAACAAATTATATGCCCTTTGAAAATTAGAACAAAACAAAAGTACAACAAACACAAAAAGATTTTTAGAAAAATATCAAGTTTTATAAAAAACTAAAGAAAAAATAGATTGACTGCAAAAAATTTTAACTGCATTTTATTTTTAAAAGATTACTTTCATAGAATTAACATTATTTAGTTACATGTAGTTTTTTCTTACTTGGAACAAATATTGAATTTTTTCATGAGATCTCATTTTCTTTTTTGTTTTAAACTTAAAAAAATTTGAATTTGTTTTGCATTGATATTG
>JAPVRG010214767.1:0-10014 GCA_029783565.1 Rhagoletis cerasi | reverse complement strand
GGAGCCCCTCGCACTGTAACCTTGTTGGCTGCTGTTGTTGGTGGCTGATGTTATTGCCGCCGCAGTACCTGTTGTTGTTGTTGTTGCTGTTGTTGCTGCTGTTGTTACAGCTGCTTTGTTTTTGTTTGTTTTTTCGTTTTTTTGTTGTTGTTTCTTCATCTTGTTCGTACGACCGCCTGCTCGGCAGGGCAAGCTCAGCGATCTAAAAATATGCTGGGGAACTCAAAACGTCCGCCGCGCCAGCGCCCCTTGTCGCGGTAAGACCACCGTTACTCCTCGAGGCGGCCCGGTGTCGAGAAGGCGCCGTTAAAATACAGCCGGTTTATTCCCTCCTGGCTGCAAACCGTCCAATGGGCACGGTGTCGCGTAACACCCTGGATTAGGAGGTGGCAGTTCTTGGTCACTGTTCTCCAGCAGCTCTAAGCTGGAAAAAGGGGAGCGCAGTCGTTGCAAGAACGGTTGCGTTACCCCAGACCAGGGAAGGACTGATTGGTGATTCAGCTAAGCCCCCGCACCAACGACAAGGTGCCTGCCCTAGCGAGGGCAAATAATGGTTACTTTCGCGGCAAGCGCGTTTAAGGTTCTTCTGCATTCGGCAGGTACTTTCGAGGAAGTGTTACTGAACTGTAGAGAATCAATCACTGCTTGTCTATCAGAGTAAATATTGAAGGATTATAAAAAAGTCTCTGTGCTATTTAGCCATAGGGAGCCTCCCTTATAGCTGCCAATTCAGCATGGAAAACGCTGCAGTAGGTATTTGGAGTAAATTCCGCTACCAACTTTTATGTCTAGCTTCGACCCGTCCATGAAGATAGCGGTAGACACTGGACCTAAGTCCGAGCGGTTTACCCAGTCGCTTCTTTGTGGAATTTTAGTCGAAACCCTATTTTCTAAGCAGAAGCATGTTTGAGTGACCAAACCTGGGGTCCCTCCATGTTTTAGCTGCATTGAGTCTGGTTGCGTTTCAGCTGGCTTGATATCTACAGTAAAAATCGGTAGGAAGAAGATTAGATATAGATTCCAGGGCTTTACTGGGGTAGAGGGCCTCCGTGATTAACACGGTTGCAGATCTTTCTACCCTGTCCAGTATGCCTCTGCAAGTGGAATTTCCTAGAGCCGCCACCATCAGGTGATCCCATAGAAAAGTATGGGTCCGACAACCGCCATGAACATTCAATGTATTATATGTGGTTTCAGTCCACATAGTTTCCCCACCGCTGCCTTACAAGCGTAGAGGGTGGTAATGGCTTTTCATGATCGTTGCGTATGGTTCCGCTCCAATTCAGCTTTCTATCGAGAACTAACCCGAGGTATTTAACCTCGTTGAAGAGTGTAAGTCCCACACCGTTTACAGAGGAGGTCGGAAAAGATGGCATCTTATATTTCCCCGTGAATAGTACAATTTCGATCTTGGTGGAATTGACTTTAAGTCCACACTCCCTCACCAGTTATTCACGAGACAGAGAGCGTTCTGCAAAGTTTTGCTTAGTGTTTGGAGATGCTTGCCTGTTGCTGTGAGAGCAATGCCATCTGCATAAGCAATGGTGTGATGGCCAGTATTCTGCAGGCTCAGAAGAATTGAGTTTACTGTAAAGTTCCTGAGTATGGATGCGCTCCCCAGCTCTGATGAGACAATTATTTTCTCACGAAGAAGTCAACCAGAGGCTACTCCAGCCCAACTTGGAAAAGTGACCCAACAACAGCATCAGGGAGAATATTATTAAAAGCGTCCTCTATGTCAAGGAAGATACCCAAGGTAAATTCCTTAAAGGCAAGACCTTTTTAGATTTCGGACACAATTTCGTGTAGCGGAGTGTCCAGGGATTTGCCTTTAGAGTATGCATGTTGACACTCCACTCGCCCTCTGATGAAAGGCGCTGTCGGATATGGGCGTCGAGCGGTCTTTCTAGAATTTTATGAAGAACGGACGTCAGGCTTATTGGCCTGAAGTCATTGGGTTTGACATGAGAGACCCTTCTACCCTTCGGTATGAAGATTACCCTAGCCTTGATCCATTCTCTAGGAATGTGGCAAAGGCTACGGTAAGCTTTGAAAATGTTAGCAAGCAGTGGCCATAAAAGGTCGACAGCTGCCTGAATTTCGGCAGGAAATATGCTATCAGGTCCTGGAGATGTATAATGTTGAAGGGTCTTAATAGCCCATTCCACCTTTTCTTGTAGCACGATGCTCTCCACCGAGTGCTGTGGAAGATAAGACTTTTGATTTTGTGCAACTGCCATTGGATCTACATTGAACCCAGGGAAGTAGGTGGGAAGCACAAGGGTATTACTTACAACTTTGTTCGCATAACGGGTGTTTCTAACAGGCCAAAAGGAATCGAGCAAAAAGTGAGACATTTAAACGATATTTTGTGTGTAGGTTGCACTTTATGTAAGGTAGGTTGGTATCGAAAATGGGCGAAATCGGATGGCTGAAGCTAATTCACTCAAACTCGATTTTATAATAACCTCTTAGCAATAAATAAGATTATTATAGATCTTTGGGAAATGGACGTGGCTTATCAATTTCTACCAAACATTTTTCAATTATTTCATCAAGTATAACGGAAGATATTATAGAGTGCAATAGGGTATAGTTGTTATTCTGGGTATGCAGTTACAGCTGCGCGGCTATACTCAATCCCGACTTTTGCGTCCCCGTTCGCGCACTCTGGGAACCTTGAGCAATCCATGTGCGAGATTCGGTACCAAACTTGGGTCACGGTAGAAAGAGAGGCAACTTCGGTGGGGGCACTGCGACTTATTCGGTTTAAGGGCCTACTGGAGTCTGCAGCGTCTGTTCACTAGTAGGTGAGGCTGCAACCGGGCGTCTGTCTTGGAGCAAGGGGCCCGCTATATAAACGTGTATTCGGTTGAGAACCCACCAACCCCCCAGAAATGGGTTATGTGCTGGGTTTGGGGCCCGCCACGTAAAAACCATTTCCAACGAACAGAATAACAAAGCCCCCTTCTTTTGATGACGACCATGGCAAACGATTAAAGGACTACGATTTGAGGACATGCACCAGGTGGGCAAGCGTCTCGCCACAATCCGCATCAAACCAAAATTCCTCAATATCTCACTCACTTGCACCCACGCCCCGATGGAAGAAAAGCACGAAGAGTCCAAGGATAGCTTCCATGAACGTCTGGAGCGCACATATGAGCGCTGTACCGTCATGACATCAAAATCGTGCTTGGCTACTTCAATGCCAAGGTGTGCAAGGAAGGTATCTTTGTCTCCACTGTCGGAAAATGCAACCTCTATGACGAAACGTCCGATAACGGACTGAGATTGGTCGACTTCGCTGGGGCCTGAAGCATGGTTCAAGCATAAAAAGATCCATCAAGCCACGTGGCTGTCTCCAAATCGCAAACCGAGAAAACAAATCGGTCATGTTGTGATAGACGGAAGGCACGCTTCCAGTGTTTTAGACGTACGTACACTCCGCGGGCCAAACCTCAACTCTATTTTGTTGCAGCCAAGATACGCACACGCCCCTGTGCAGCAAAATATGTGCACCCAACAATGCAAGGAAAGCTCATCGTAGAAAAGCTGCAATCACAATATATAGCTAATTAATTCGCCACTCAACTCACACACCTGCTCTTAGAGAGCACTCTTCAACAATTGACATATGCGAGCAGTGGAATCACATTTCCCGCACATTTAGTACCGCCGCCGAAGAAGTAATCGGATATCAGCGAGTACGAAAGAACAACTGGTAAGACGAGGAATGTCACGAGGCTGCAGAGAAAACAGATGCCGTCTACGATCGGGCGCAACACGTGCTATGTGGGACCCATATAGGGAGCTGAAAAGGGAAGCGAGACGTATTTGCCGCAAAAAGAAGAGAGAGGCCGAAATACGGGAGTGAGAAGAGCTTAAAATGCTGACCGACAGGAAAAACGCCCGAAAATTTTACCAGAGAGTTAGGCGACTTACGGAAGGTTTCAAGACCAGGGCGAACTCCTGTGAAAACAACCATGGCGAACTAGTGACCGATGTCCAGAACGTACTTAAATTATGGAAGGAACACTTTTCCACCCTGTTGAATGGCAGGAGGTACGAATAGCAACTTCTTCTTTATTGGCGCTGTAGCCGCCTAAGCGATTTTGGCCGAGTCCAAAGCAGCACGCCAGTCATTTCTCTTCTGTGCCAACTGACGCCAATTGGAAATGCCAAGAAAAGCCAAGTCCTTCTCCACCTGGTCTTTCCAACGCAGAGGAGGTCTTCCTCTTCCTCTGTTCCCAGCATCGCGACCCGCGTTGAATACTTTCAGAGCAGGAGCGTTTCTGTCCATTCGAACGACATGACCTAGCCAGCGGAGCCGCTGTATCTTAATTCGCTGCACTAAGTCTATGTCGTTGTAAAGCTCATACAGCTCATCGTTGAATCGTCTGCGGTACTCGCCATTGCCAACGCGAAAAGGCCCGTAAATCTTTCGCAGAATCTTTCTCTTGAAAACTCCAAGAGCCGCTTCATCAGATGTTTTCATTGTCCATGCCTCCGCGCCATACACCAGCACAGACAAGATGAGTGACTTATAGAGTGTGATTTTTGTACAACGAGAGAGGACTTTACTTCTCAATTGCTTACTCAGTCAGCTTCTGGAGCTGACGCCCGTCCAGCTGAGCTATCCAAGTACGGTGGCTTGAAGTTAATAAGGTGCATGCATCAACTCGTATGCAGAATATGGTCAGACGAACACATGTCCGAAGACTGGAATTTGCCCAATCCACCAGAAAGGCGACCCCGCCATACGCGCCAACTACCGCAGTATCAGCCTTCTAAGCATAGGTTATATGGTCCTACCGAGCATATTGTGTGAAAGACTGAAGCTCCGGTCAACAAACTGACTTTGCCTTATCAGTGTGGCTTTAGACCTGGTAAATCCACCATTGATTGAAAGCCGCTTTCGATAGCACGAAAAGGTGTTGCCTCTACGCCAAGATGTCTGAATTTGGTATCCCCGCGAAACTAATACGGCTATGTAAAATGACGTTGAGCAATACCACCAGCTCCGTTGGGATTGGCAAGGACCTCTCCGAGCCGTTTGATACCAAACGGGGGTTCAGACTGGGCGATTCCCTTTCGTGTGATTTCCTTAACCTGATGCTGGAGAAGATAATAAGGGCTGCAGAACTTAACCGCTCTGGAAAAATTTACTATAAGAGCGTGCAATTGCTGGCGAATGCTGAGGACATCGACATCATCGGTATCATCGGATAAGGAAGAAAAACGAATGGGTCTGGCGGTAAACGAGGACAAGACGAAGTATCTCTTGTGATCAAACAATCAGTCAGCGCATTTGCGCCTTGGCACTCACGTCACTGTTGACAGTTATAATTTAGAAACAGCAGAGAACTTCGTTTATTCGGGAACCAGCATTAACACCGATAATAATGTCTGCCTTGAAATCCAACGAAGAATCACTCTTGACAAGAAGTGCTACTGAGTAGGCAATTACGAAGTAAGGTCGTCTCCCGTCATACGAAACCCACGTTCTATAAGTCACTCATCATGCCCGTTCTGGTTTATCTCGCAGAAGCATGGACAATGACAACATCAGATGAGGCGGCCCTTGGAGTATTCGAGAGAAAGATTCCACGGAAGATTTACCGGCTTTTATGCTTTGGCGACGGCGAGTACGATAATTAATACGTGCGCCGGGTATATAAATTTCGGTTTCGCCCGAACTTACCTATTCTTCTTTAATTGTTTTGTTTTAATTTAAATGTCCATAGGGGTCAACATATCATTCCTTAAAGAGGCAAAGCTTTCTTCTTTGCGAAAATTCAATACTTCACCAAATGCAGATGGAACTGGAATAATAACCAAGAATTAATAACCAAAAACTTCTGTCTAGTTTTTCAATTGCCAAAAATGTACGTATATTTAGATTCAAAATAATGAAAGTTTTGTGTTAAGTTTTAAGTAACCAAAAATTTATGCTCAATTTAATTTATAAATTTGCGAGAGCTTTAGTTAAGTTTTTGTTTAACCAAAATTGTACGTTCAGTTTTTAAATTAAGAAAAAATATGCCCTTTTTAAATCGCCAAAATTTGATTGTTCACTTTTTCACCTATCACCACTTCATTTCCAGGTCTTCAGTTTATATCTAGTTTTTAAGTAATGGGAAATTATGGTTAAAACTTTAACTAGCCAAATATTCATGTCCATTTCAAAAGTTGCGAAAAATTGTATTGAACTTTTTAATGACCAAATCATTATGCCTAGTTTTAAAATGCCCAACATTGTATTTCCCTGTTTCAAATTACCAAAAACTTATTTTTAGTGTTTTAATAACAAAAAATGCATTCCCAGTTTTTAAATGTTCAAAAGTTTACATATGTCTTATATTTAAGTGACGAAAAATTTGTGTCAAATTTTTATCCAACCAGAAATTTATAACCATTTAAAAAATTGTCAAAAGTTTATTAAAAGTTAGAGTGGAGTCAAAATTCCTGAAGTGGGTCACTCCATTTTCACTGGTCGAGATATTTGTGATTATGAGTAGTCTTTTTGTAGTATTTATAATATTACTGAAGATTCTAAAGTTTTTTTGTAATATTTTAATTTTTCATGAGTTCTTGTTTAGAAAATTTTTAAGTATCAACATTGTTTTCTAGCGATCTACTTGATGAATCCGACTAAAATTTGATATGACAAATAAATAATAATCAAGCTTTCGAAAAAAACATCTACCACTAATTTTTGTAAAATATCAAAAACTTATTTAAACAAATTTTAACAAAAGTCCTTCCAACCTATTCCAGAACTTTTTTCCCTAAATTCAGATTCCTGGTTTTCTGATGGGAAATTAAAAAAAAAAACAAGTAGAGAAGTCTATGTTTGGGCGAAACCATACACTAAATACCCGGCGCACCCATAAACATCGTTTTTCATGATTCTGAAACTTACCGTTACCTGGTGAAAAGGGGTGGTTTTTCCCTATTTCAAAAATTTTCGAAAATATGCTCAGTTAGAAATAATTTAACTGTGTTTAAAAGAAATGTATAAAGCGGTTACCGAGATAAACTTATATAGTCATAAGTGGGCGGCGTCACGCCCATTTTCCAAAAATCCAAAAAATCGTATTCCTTGTGAGAATTCATTGTTGTGAGAATCAACTTTGAGTTTCAAGTTAAGTTTCGAAATACCGAAGTTTTCGTTTTTCTGAAATTTACCGTTATATGAATTGTAGACGTAATTTATCCCGATATCAAGCATTTTCAACATATTTCTTTTTTGTGTCAAGTACATTAATTAAACCGAGTTTGGTACAAATTGATAAAACTGTTACCGACACACAAATATGGGTGTTTCCATGCAGCCGTACGCGACATTCGTACGCCTATGGAGTAAAATAGGTTAGTTTTATATATAAAAAAACACAACATACCGTACGCGACATAACGTATGCGACATTTTTTCCATCATTATATTTTTGTTAATATTGCTTTTAACCGAATTTTTAACGCAAAAAACATGAATTTTATGTAGAATATACTTTTTATTTTGACTTCAGCGCCACCTAGCGGATCAATTTTTGGAAACGACTTACGATGTTTAAACTACATATGTCAAAATTGAGCTAAATCGGACCATAAATACGGGTTTTCAAAATATCTTGACACTGGCGCTACCTAGCACGATCATTTTTAGCAAACATGTTTTTGCTTACATAGGCAGCGGTTGACATTCTGGTGGAACTGCCCATATGTAATCATAAGTTGTTATAATCCTATTTCTGTATAAAGAATTATTGCTAATATAAATTTTGAGAAAATTAGCTTCTGGAGTTACTGATTTGCCGCAGATTTCGTATGTTAATTACCGTTATATGGGAGGTTGGCGTGGTTATTTTCTGATCTCAAAATTTTTCAACATTTTACTGTATTGGACAAAGATCAACACCTTTGCCAAGTTTGGTAGAAATTGGTAAAACGGTTACCGAGGTATACATATGTATTAATGAGTGGGCGGAGCTACGCTTAGCTACTCTCCCGGTTATGGGTACGTGTCTCCTCCTGACACTCATTCGAAAAGGGCACCCACAATAAAGAATTCTGTATCCGAGTGGAAGTATTGAATATTCAACACACGCTCTCCTAAGCTGACCTAACCTACGCCCTTTTTAAAAGAATTTATAATATTATTATTACTCGCTAATAGATCATTGTATATATCAATTTTTAGTGAATAAGCTTCAGTAGGTACTAAAATATCGCAGTTTTTGTATTCTTGAAAACTACCGTTACATGGGAAGTAAGCGTGGTTATTGTCCGATTTCGCGCATTTTAAATACTATCCATCCTTATCCCAATAGATATACACGTACCAAGTTTCGCTGAGATATCTCAATGTTTACTCGAGCTATCGTTGTGCACAGACGGACGGCCAGACAGACATGGCTTACTCGATTTCTCATTTCATTTTGCGCATTTTTGTATGCATATTAAACAGCTGCATGAATGCCTTTTTTTGCAGCTGCAAAACATTCTCTTGATATTAGAATAGACGCTCTCTTTCATTCTATGTTAAGCGTAAGTTAGCCAAGACTTACGACAAAATTTAACTCAACTTAGACCAATCTACCATACCAGCAATACGTGTTTCTGGTTAGCCAAAACTCAACTTACCTTAGACAACTTAGAGAGCTGTAGGATTAAGATTCCTAAGTTAAGTTTTTACGGAAATTCAGAGCGGTGAGAGAAACAGGCTTGCCATATTTTTGTTTTTGTATTTCTTAAAAATAAATGAACGCAAGAATTTTTTTTTGCGTGCATTTTTTTGATGTGACAATAGAAGCGGCGAAATGTCAATCAGCTGAAAAAGAAAATACAAAAACAAAATATTCTCGCTTCTGGATTTAGTTGATGTGTTGAGTAATCATTACCGATTTCTTAAGCTAAGTAAAATTAAGTCTTATTCTTGGCTAACTGAAGCTTTAGCGAACATGAATTAGAATGCTATCGAAGAGAAATAGAATGGAGTGGAGTGAATATTCTCTCTTAATAGAATATTCTTATTCTCAACATTTGCAACGGAAGGTAGAGTATTTGAGAATACTCTAATATACACGTATGTACAATTAAATATACATATATATAATTTTGTATTTGTTGAAGTGAATTTAATTCACATTAACATTTGAAAATTCAATAATAGTAAATGGGCTTTATTTTAAAATTATGACAAATAGACATAACCTATGCACATACATACATATGTGCATATATCTTAAATTAAAGCAAAATGAAAGCAAAATACTTATTTAAACTAAACCTTAACATGGAATTCATTTGGATCACTTAAAACATGCATACGCCCACCAGATTATGTCTCTGCACGGTGTTTTTTTTTTTTTAATATTTGCAATAGTTTGCACAATAAATATTTTTCGTTAATTTTTAATAGAAGTATAGTTCATTCTGCATCAAAAAGCATATAATTCAATGTTTCAAAGTTTTTACAAAATTTAGGAAAATTAGACAAATTTTCACCAAAATTTTCAGCTTTTAAACAAAATTGTTTGAGTGTGCAGTTTTGTAGTTCACTCAATTTCAATACAATAAAGTGAGAGTTTTAAGTGACTATAAGCTACCGTTTGTTTTGGTGATTTTTTATTATTGAGAGAACTACAAAACTGCATATTCAAAATTTTTTTAAAAATTTTTGTTTAAAAGCTGAAAATTTTGTTGAAAATTTGTCGAATTTTCCAAATTTTGTAAAAACTTTGAAACATAAATTTTTGTTATTATTTATGTGGCGTATTTACATTTATTTGCAAGTGTTATTTGAGCTTTGTACCACGATTTTATTTTTTAAGGAAAAATTGGAAAAGCAACAAAGTCTAAACGGTAGACGTTATAGCTGCTATTTCGGAGATCACCACATCTCCTCATCAGACTTCTTTTTCTAGACTTCAGCAGGAATCGAACCCGCATCATCGATGTTCAAAGCCAGAAGAGCTAACCACTGAGCTATGTACACCCCGAAAGCTGTTG
>JAPVRG010214766.1:0-10099 GCA_029783565.1 Rhagoletis cerasi | reverse complement strand
TATATATATTATTATTATTATTATTATTTTTATTATTGTTATTAAAGAAAAAGAATCTGTGAAGTACAGAACGAAAATGTATTCGAACGAAAAACCGTCAAACAAATATATTTAAAGTAAACAGAAGATGGACGGGTGTCCCGCTGCATCCCTTTTTGGATAGTTCCGAACCAGTTCTTAATTCGACAGATGATATGTAGTTAGTTCTGTACCCTTTTTTCTACAGTTTTCGTCCCCTCAGGTATAGATATGGAAAAAGTGCACTTAGCGACTTTGCAATCTTAGTTAGCGATATGTAGTGAAATAAAATAGTTTTGTAAAAGTACCACATTTCACTGCTTTTGTACTGGTTCCGGATCCAGTTACTATCAGACTGGTTCGTTTTTGGCGATAAGCATCTAGTATTGAACTGCTAATTCGTTTCACCAGTTCGGGTTTTCCCTGCAGGGTGAGTATGTACATACCTATGTATGTGTTGTGAGTATACGCAGTCGGACTAGGTTGCTTCCAAAATGTACTCACTCAGAAGTAGTTTCAAAAATATGAAGTCTTATATTCGCTTTTATACAGGCTTTAAACACAGAAAGAGCGGTTCTTTCAGAAGGCAATTTATCCAGGGGTGGTTGTTGCAGCCTCAACTTCGTGAAATGTTCGGTTGTTTTTGTTTTGTAGTGTTGTGATCGTTAGCAGAAGTTTTAGCATGTTGAAGTGATGATTTTAGCAACGAAGTTGTCATCATATGCAGGCTTTTAGCAAAAACCCTAAATTTTATAATAATTTCTCTTTTTCCCAAATACGTTTTTTGATTGGATGAATAGAGAAGGCACGCTCCTGATCTTCACACTCGCTAAAATTATAACGTGTTGTCGCTTCTTATAAAATTTACGTTCTTTGCTTTTAGCCTTCCATAGTAGTGAAACAAGAATGTAATTATTTCTTCTTGTAGATTTTTTCTAATATTTCATACATAATTTAAATGCGCTTCGAATTTCTCGTGAAAAAACCAGTGCCCCAAAAGGCATTCTTAGGGAACCACATTCTGCATGGTTCGACTGGGTACGTACGAATGTACATATGTATATATATATGTAGGGTTGTTCTCGAGAAAGGGCAGGTGATATAAAAGCGCAATAAATTTTAAATCTATGTGGTTGAGTATTAAGTGATTGCTTGCCACGCGCGTTTCCGTTTCCAATAAAATCGTAGGTGTGAATTCTTGGAGCGGTTGCGGCAGTAAGCGGCAAGGAAAACCAATGTGTGCCGACTCGTAAAATGTAGAATACCGCAGCCACCATCTGGCAACGCTGCATTTATACGTTCTCAAGTGTTTGTTGCTCATAAATTAAAAAAAACACTCAGTTAAAAACCAATCCCAAAGGTTTCGATTGCAGTCAGCTGCATCGTTTTGCAACGTGCTAGAAACCTCTATTTCCGGCGGCGGCAAGTCGCAGCAATAAACGAAGCAATATAAGGTAATATGTACTATGTATGTACGTTCGTACATGTGTGGTATATACTTATGTTGTAATATACCTGGTAGTGCGTCAACACAACGTTCTGTAAAGATACAGTTAGCGGGCAGCACGTTGTGGTAAGGCAAAGACTCACCGGATGGGGAATGGGTTTTGCTACCTTCACTGGACTAAGTATAACACGTGCTTAGATAGCGAACATACATCAGACGGAATCGGAGGGAAAATTTGTATAGTGAAATTGCAATAGGAAAAGTAGAGGATCTGATGTTATGATCCGCTAGCCCATTACCCAACCTTTGTTACCAAAACACTTCCATTTGTGTTATTGGTAACCCCTATGATTAGCCTTGGTTTTATCTACAGGTAACTTAAATTATTTATTATTTATTTATTTATTTTCCTTTACATAGTAACAAGTTAATATATAAAGTCTAAAATTAGCAGCACTAGCATCATAGGCAATTTCTTCAAATTAATCTTCAAGCTACAATTTTGTTTAAAAAATTTTGCAATAGTAGTTGGCAACAAGTGCTACTTTGGACTCAGTAGGTAATCCAGAAGTAAAGTCCTCTCTCGTCGTAGGAAAATTACGCACTATAAGTCACTCATCATGCCCGTGCTGGTATATGGCGCAGAAGCAGGGAAAATGACAACATCCGATGAAGCGGCCCTTGGAGTATTCGAGAGAAAGGTTCTACGGAAGATTTATGGACTTTTACGAGTTGGCAACGGCAAGTATCGCAGGCGATGGAACGATGAGCTGTACGAGCTTTACAACGACATGGACATTGTGCAGCGAATTAAAGTACAGCGGATCCCCTGGCTTGGTCATGTCGTTCGAATGGACACAAACGCTCCAGCCCTGAAAGTATTCGACTCTAAGCCCGCTGGTGTTAGCAGAGGAAGAGGGAGGCCTCCTCTGCGTTGGAAAGACCAGGTGTAGAAGGACTTGGCTTCACTTTGCGTTTCCAATTGGCATCAGTTGGCACAGAAGCGAAACTGGCGTGCTTTGTTGGACTCGGCCAAAATCGCCCATTGGCTCAAAAAATTTGACCACATCTCTTCCTATAAAAACAAAATTCTTGGATGTAGCATTTTTGAATATCTTGCAGCCAGAAACTATATATATATGTACAAACTCATACAATTCCAAACACCGAAATATCTTTACGATAAATTAAAATTAACTAACTGTTGTAGGCATCAAAATCTGGTTATACCTAAATATTCCTATTTGTCCTCGTCAAGGCTATTTTTCGTCAATGCTGTGAGGCTGTGGAATTTCATTACTGATACTGTCAAGGCTGTGATGAATAGAAACAACTACAAAAAGGTAATACATAATTATTTTACCTCTTCTTGATGAATGTGATTGCAATTTAACTGTCTTTCCCCCTATATTTGTATCTTTTTTTTTTTTCTTCTTTTTTTTCTTTTTGAGTTTCTGACTGATAGTTTCTATTGTTTAATCTTAAGTTTTAATTTTAATTAAAAATAACTATTTGTGTTTCAGTTTATTGTAATTATGTGTTTAACGTTAGATTTAAGATTAGTTTGTATCAGAAGAATTAGATTTTAAAGTTTGTAATTTAAAGCTGTTTATGTACTATAAAAGACTGAGTCTTACAGATACAACCTCAGTTTGTTTTCAAATAAACAAATAAATAAATAAATAAAATACAATGATATATAAACGAGTAAAAAGAATATTATAAATTTTAGAAAAAGGGGCGCAGCCACGCCCACTTATGGGTTAACATTTATATCTCGGTAACCGCTGTACCGATTTCTACCAAACTTGATACAAGGGTTGATGTTGGTCCAACATAGAAAATTGCTGAAAATTTTTGAAATCGGACAATAACCACGCCCACCTCCCATATAACAGTAATTTGCAGAAATACAAAATCTGTGATAAATCGGTAACTACTAAAGATAATTTACTCAAAGTTTATGTTTGCAATAACTCCTTAGCAAGAAGTACGATTATATCAAATTTTTAGAAAATTGGCGTGTCACCACCCATTTATGATTACATATGGTTGAAATCGGGCTAAAAAACGCCCACTTTTCATATAACGGTAAATTTCAGAAATATGAAAACTTCGATATTTCGAAATTTAGAAACGGTAGTTTACTAAAAGTTGGTACTCACAACAATCTTGTAACAAGAAGTAAGATGTTTATGGACTTAAGGAAAAGGGGCGTGACACCGCCCACTCATGACTACTTAAGTTTATATCGGTAACCGCTTTACCGATATCTACCTAGCACAGCTAAATTATCGATAATGTTTGAAAAAGGGTAAAAAAAACACCCCTGTTTACCACGTAATGGTATGTTTCAGTATCGTGAAAAAAACGATGCTTCATACGTGCGCCGGGTATTTAGTGTTCGGTTTTACCCGAACTTGGACTTCTTTACTTGTTTTCATCTCCTTTACATTCATTCGTTGACATTTGGCATTATGATCGCGTTAATTCCGGTAAGTTTTGCAATAAATTACAATTCTATTTTAATTTACCAATCTATTTAAAAAATTTATTTACAGAATATCATTTCCTAGCTACCACGGTGAGTTTCCACCATTTCATTGAGTTATATATGCGCTTATTTGGGGAAATTTGGTTTCCTAATCCCAGTGAATATTGGTAAGCCACTACATTTACGAGCTTTTCTGCACGTAGCAGCGACACCAGTTTTTTGCGAGTCATTGTCCTGTTCAAGTGCAAAAAACATGCGAAAACAAAGACTGAACCAGCGCTAAGTGACAACACACAACTTTTTTAATCGGAAGTCTATTTTTTTCCAAGTAAGCTTTTAAACCATAAAACTTGTAATTAACTGAATACATATACGTATTAATGGATTTTATATATATTTACAGATATCCTCTTAAAAGAGTTTTCATGCAAATATGAATGTGATTACTACACTATAACCAAGTTGTTTCATTTATTGTTTCGGTACAGGTTTGACAATAAAATTGATTGCCTTGGTAAAAGCTCATGCTATATTAAAATTAATTTACCTAAACAATACTAAATCTTAAAAATTTTTACACTAGGAAGCAGTGAAATTCAAACAGTTCTTTCTTATTTTATACAAAGCTCGCAGTTTTAGCACTGATAATAAGCATATTAGTTAAAATAATAGTGCGTGCTTACGTTTTGGTCAGTATTTTCATTAAACATCAAATATATCCAAAACTCGCATTGAATTAATAATAAGGTAGTAAAATCTTCCGCCACTATTTTCACAAAGGGCGATCACATTCTTCCCCTTTCTCCCTACTTCCAAAATATAAATCTGGATAAAGGAGTGTCAAATTGGAGCTGTCACAATTTACATAACCTTGTATTATTGAATCATGCATTGCCATTAAATGTAAGATTTTTTTATTCGTTGTATAAGTATAAACATAAGAGAAGTATGTATGTACAAGTTTATTATGTTTTTGTACAGCAAGAGGTATAAATAAAAGAACATCATACGTCCCAAAAAAGTAGTTTCATATTGTTAATATTTTTAAGATATATCGAAAAAAGATCGATGTAAAAAAACTTTAAAAGTAAACAAATGTATTTTGTGGTTGAAAGAATTTCATATATTTTTTTTCTCGTATAAGTTAAGTGGAATAATACATATTCATTTATGTTAAAATAAAAAATTAAGTAAGTCAATGTAACTTTTTACAACAGAGGCATACAAGTTAACATGTGTAGTGGAATTTGCTTCCAAACACTTGACACCAGCAACAACAGCACCAGCAAATGGGCGTTTCCACCAGAATGTCAACCGCGAAGAAAAAAACAAAAGTCATATATCTAACGTATGTATTTATGGGCCAATTTTACTGCTTTTTGTAATATATGCTGGTTATGTAAGCAGAAAAATTTTTGCGAAAAATGGTCTTGCTAGGTGGCGCCAGTGTCAAGATATTTTGAAAACCCGTATTTATGGTCCGATTTGGCTCAATTTTAGCATGTGTAGTTGAAACATCGTAAATCAGAGATTTCCAAAAATTGGCCCGCTAGGTGGCACTGAATTCAAAATATAAATTATATTCTATATAAAATTCATGTTTTTTTTTGCGTTAAAAATTCGTTTAAAAGCAAAAATATAATAATGGAAAAAGTGTCGCGTGCGACAGTGATTAAAATTAAATAAAAAATAAACTACTTAATATTTTTGAATAAAATAAAAAACATTATTAAGATACATCAACGCATAACATTTTAAAATTAGTCGCATTAATATATTTCTTCAAGTTTCGCGTAAATAAGTGACTTCTGTTTTTGTCGGATGCGAATGTCTTGATTTTTTGTAATTATCTTGAAAACGAACAATTAGCCAAAATAAACCTTAGCACCAATCATAGTGCTAATCAAGTGCTATAACTTTCGCGTTTTGTAAAAATAAAATAATGTTTTGTTATATACATATTTTTTTTCTCATTGAATGCGTTCGAATGTCGCATTCGACATTGGAGAAATGCCCAAATGTACGAGCGTGGGAACGAATTATGTACCTACGTGGCTTAATGCGAATACAAATGCAGCATCAACATTTTAGATTTAAGATATTAGAAAATAAGAAATAGAAGTAAGAAATAGCATAGGTAGATTAGAATATGAATATTAAAATAAAGATAGTCTTTATTTTCATTTCGTTTATGAAGTCTATGATTTACAGATCTTACAGACTAGATATACAAACTTCCGTCTTAAGCGTAAATAAAGTATTTAACATATATAATTAGGAATACGTTGATTCTATTAATGAACCAAAACGAGATCTCGGAAGGGTGAAGTTCAGGTCAAGGCTCCTAGAAATTCTATTAAATTCATAGAGGAAACGGATAAGCAGCAGAACCAACGAATACGAATAGGATATTTTGGAAACCAGCGGCGGAGTACAGTAACGTATTCGATGTATTTAATTTTAGTGTAAGTCAGTGCATTACACCAAAATATTTTGAACAAGTAAAACACTGACAATTAAAGTAGTATTTTAAGTTAAGTGAGTTATATTTATTTTTTTTGGATTTAAAGTATCCTAGTTGTGCAGTGAAAAGTGACTAAAAAAATTTTTTAACAAAATTACTGAACAAATCGCAGCAACAGTACAAATGGCTGTAGAAACGGCACGCACAGATTAGGATGGCATCAATTAGGCAATCGCATGAACAAGCAAATTCCACTACATATGTTAATTAAAATACACCGGAGGCAGATATAATAGAAACGCCTTATTTTGATAAGTTTTGGCTATATTTCTTTTGCTTATTTAATGTTTGCTATTTTTGTATAAAAATGTAACAAATTACATAACAATCATTATATAAATTCACATTTAACCAATTACCCAAATATTTCAAGTTTCTTATTTAGAAATTTTAGAAAAAATTTAGGTATGCAATTTTATGGCCCAGTCATTTTTAGTAGGTAAAGTGCAAGTTTCAAGTGCCTACAAAATGCTGTTGAATTTTGATAATTTTTTTTACTGCCGGTGTCACACAATTTCTTCTATACAAAGTATGTATGTATATAAAATTTTCACCACATCCTACTTAAATTTAGTGGGCTATAAAACTGGATGCCTAATTTTTTTTTTATTCTGAATAAAAAGTTTGAAATTTTTGGGGAAATTGCTAAAATTTTGTTGAATTTTAATAATTTGTGTACAAATTTTGAAATTGGGATTTAAATTATTGGTTATATCTGCCACCAGTGTATGTATGTATTGCTTTTTATATTAACCGGTTAAGGACCGAAAATTCAAAATGGTTAAATTTTTATTTTTGTAAGAAATAATGATGAATAAGGCGGAGAAAAGGAAATATATAAGGTTGTGTTAAAATCGGTTCAGTTGTTTTTAACACGCTTATATTAGTTGCACTTGTATGTTTGTTTGCTTGTTTGTTTGTAACTCTCTTCTGGCAACTGCTGCAAGCGTGTTTTTTAGTTTTTTTAAACTATATTTTTATTATTAATACGAAGAAATCATTACAACATATTAGGGTGCCTAGTTCTTATGAGCAAGGCTATATTTGTTTTTTCGTGAATTTGCAATTTATGTTTTATCTTTTTTGTAATGCTTAAGAAAACATAAAATCGTTTTCATTTAATAATCATTGCGTATACGCAACATTGGTCCCTTCCCTATGTAAGAATGACCGCGCTGTAGTTTAAACATAAAATGAATAAATTGAGTACAAAGAGGTTTTTAGTTGATATTAGCTTACTTTTTGAATATCTTCAAATGGAATGAACTCAGGACAACCTAATCATTTATATTAAAACCTAAAGTTGGTTTTAGAAAGAATAAATTTGTTAATTAAGAGATTTAAGCTAAGCGTATTGTCAAAATAAAAAACGTTTTAGATGATGGTTTTTTTTCAGTTTGAATGTGTACGATGTTCACGTTCGACATGATGGAAATGCCCATTCATAATGATTTGAAATAAGTGAAGAAAAATTTAATGTTTTCGGTAAATTTTAACTTTTATTTATATTTAAAAATATTTACTTGTACTAAAGTAAATGAGACGTATTCTTGTTTTCGTACGAATCGAAAATTTGACATTTTTGTGTAGAAAATAATAGGAAAATTTCACGATTTTTGATTCGTACGAAAACAAGAATACGCCCCAATATTTTTTGAGTACCCTATTAGTCCCAACCACCTGACGATGACCATCCTCCACTTCCTCCGCCACTGCTGCTTCCACTAAGTTTTATAATTTTTATAATTTTTGTAGATTGACCACCACTTCCTCCAGATGACCAACCTCCTCCACCACTTGATGACCAACCACCACCACCACCACCACCACCTCCTCCGTTTCCTAAACTTATAATTTTTACTATCTTAATATTACTATCGCTCCCTCCTCCACCCGAAGACCAACCACCTCCCCCACTATCGCCCCCACCTCCTCCCGAAGACCAACCACCTCCTCCACCACTCGATGACCAATCACTTCCGCCTGAAGACCAGCCTCCTCCACCACTACCTGCTTCTTCAGTGATCACTTTTAAGATTTGGACCTCTCCACCACCTCCTCCTCCGGATGACCAACTACCACTGGGTTTAGGTTTAGCTGATACTCCCACAGCTCCAATAAGGACAATGCAAACAAAAAGCTACAATTTGACGGAAATAAACAGAATTGATATTTGCGAGTGAAATTTGTATATATAGACTTACAGTATGTACAAATGAATTTTTGTATGTGTGAAAAAAATTATAAAGTACTTAGCTTCAACTTAGTCTATAGTTAACTTACTTTCATATTTACATAAGAGAGAAAAGATTGCTATTGTCTCAGATAAAGTGCTCTACGAAATAAAGGGCAAACAGGACTTGTCCGCAGCAAAACTATTGCAACACAATCGTCGGCGAGTTGATACTACACTGGCAAACCTTCGAATATTAGCCGAATCTTTTATAGGGAGCCATTATGAAGAGGGGAGAAGCAGTGGACGCCAATGCCTGTGTTACAACTTGCCGTTGATGCAGATGCAGCCGGAAAATGTTTCCTACAAACCTATATTTGTATGTATGTAAGTGTATGCATATGTACTTCCATACCTGATATAAGTAAGCTTGCGGTTGGAAAAGTAGTGTCAGGTGCTTAGCTTGATTGGAGGTTCGTTCATTGGAAGATGACGTAGCGTACTTACGGCATGGTACTTCTTTGCTTCTCTAGCTTGAATCGCGGTAGATTCAGACGCACACAAACAAACGTATACACATACATCCATATACACGTTTGATAATTACACATCCATGCAAAGCATGCAAACCTGCCGCTTTCAGTTTATATGTAACTCGCATTGTGCGCATCAATGATGTAATGCTTTTGAGAGAAAGATGTAATAATACATTTGGCAAAGCTAACTCTGACATAAGAAAATTTTGATGATATTAGTGGTGAACACAGTGACTTTCAGAGGTATTTTCAGCATGGTACATACTATGAATACTCTAAATTGGACCGTATTTTTTGTGAGATTATGATTCGCTTGGGTAAACAGGAAACAGCGTTTACAAAATTTGAAGTAATAAATATAAAAACAATTCGAAAGGACCAACACGAATAAGAGGAAAAACCTCTAAGAAAGGGCATGTATATGTACACACATATATGTATATATCCAAGTGTTTACTTAACGAGAAATACAATTTAAAAAAATATTACTTTAGTTAATTTTGATACTCTTATAAGTAACTGACCACGGCGGCCGCGGTGTCATGGTTAGCAGTCCGCACTGCCGTTCCGCAGGGCTTGGGTTCGAACCCAGTTTCCGACCAACATAAAAAAGAAAAACTTAAGGTTTTTCTAATAGCGGTCGCCCCTCGGCAAGCAATGACAAACCTCCGAGTGTACAATCGGAGAAGCTCGGCCAAACACTAACATATTGTGTAAGCGCGTGTATTATTATTATTACTAGCTGACCCGGCAAACGTTGTTTCGCCACATAAATTATTTCTATATCTTGGTTTGTTTAATAAAAATTAACGAATGTGATGTAAGTTCTAGTACTCTATCGTGAACACTTTCAGGGGTATGCAGTATGAAAAATTCGGTTTGTGTGGGAGGTGGCACGCCCCTTTTT
>JAPVRG010214750.1:0-11706 GCA_029783565.1 Rhagoletis cerasi | reverse complement strand
TCTGGAATCTTTTTTATTTTTATTTAAAGTTGGTAACCCTGTGTATGCGAAAAATTGATTAAAACTTGATCAAATGATGCAATTTTAGATGGTTTTTTTTGTATTTCGCTTTTCTTTGGATCGAGGAACTCATTTTTGACATAAATTTTTACCTAAGTCTTACGATAGGTGGCTCTGTCATACAATTTTTGTTGCACAGTGTTATTATTATTATTCGCAATGAAGGAAAGACAGCCCTGGTTTAAGGACAAAAGGTATGACTTAGAGCCGTATGACATGAAACTTCTAAACAGACTTACAAAAGGACATACATACAATAACGTTTATCTACAGCAATTTGTACCCAATTTTAGTGACATTTGCAACACATACAATACCCTGGAAACGCCTGATCATCTTATTTTCCACTGTGATAAGTACAATGCTATGGGAACGAACTTTAAATTTTTTGAAACTTACAAGACTCTTAATAAAATTGTCACCACGAAAAAACCCGAGCTTTTTAAATAATTAATAATTTTTTTGCGGGTAACCAAACTAAATGGAGCACTCTAGGCCTAAGGTAAAAACTCGAAACTAAATAAACATACATATTGTGGCGAATACCGCGAACATACGAATTAATTAAAGCGAACGATCGCGAAAGAGGTAGAAGCGCAACAGCGAGAAACGACAATAGAAAAATACTGGGATGCAAGTATGTGTGTTGTTTTCGCCGCAGAAAACACTAGAGAGGGACTGGAATTTTCGATAACGAAAACCTTCGTTTGGAACATTCTAGAGATGAGAGCTCAGGTATATAAGCGTGAGTTTACACTGCACGGGAATTTATTCGTAAATCAGAAAGCGGAGAGTAAAGATCGTTGTAAGCATTCAAGGTGCTATCAAGCAAGCTACCAGTAAATTTGTACTAAGCACGTATTGTAAAGTGTTTATTGTTCAATAAAGCTAGTCGTACTGTAAATTGGGTATTTTAATTTAACAATCCAGTGATCGAACCCGAAGTATTTGGGAAATTCTCGAGGATCAAAGGATAATCGTAACAATT
This sequence comes from Rhagoletis cerasi, assembly GCA_029783565.1. Lineage (NCBI taxonomy): Eukaryota > Metazoa > Arthropoda > Insecta > Diptera > Tephritidae > Rhagoletis > Rhagoletis cerasi. The sequence goes on along the minus strand of JAPVRG010214750.1, from coordinate 10,658 downwards.
GGTGTCAGAAGTGGGATTGTTAAATAGATCCCTGAAGAGTAAGTATTGGAAATGGCGAAGATTGAGGAATCACAAAAAGCTCCTAGTTCATCAACGGCTATAGACATCAACATGTTAGTGACTGTAATTTCGTCCCAGATGGATACACGCTTGTCGCAGATGTCCTCTCAGATTTCATCACAACTGCAAGTACAGGAGTCAACAGAGGTGTCAGCAGAGGTATGTCGCGGCTGGAAGTTCAGCTACAAGCACAGGAGGCACGTATATCATCCCAGCTGGAGGCACAGGAAGCAAAGATTACACAAATACAGGAAAAGATCGAAGAAAGACAGGATAAAGTCGAGGCAAAGATAGATGAGTTGGAAGGTCGTCTCCGAGATTTGCAGCTGAATCGTCCATCCACTTCGACGAACGCTCCCAAGGTAAAAACTCCATCCTTTGACGGCACAATCCCTTTCCAGGTCTTCAAGCTACATTTCGAAAAAACGGCCACAGCAAACAGGTGGAGCATGGAAGATAAATCCGCTGCGCTTTTTTCGTTGCATTAAAGGGGCCCGCAGCGGAGGTTTTGCAGACAATTCCTGACTGTGAAAGGAAAAATTATGATGCATTGATGGGTGCCGCTACCAAAAAGCCAACGAGACTCCACAGGAATTCGCTTCCGATATTGAAAGGCTGGCTCACTTGGCAATAGGCGACGCATCTGGTGAACACCTCGAAAAGGTAAAAATCCAGCGCTTTATAAACGGGATACGGGACATGTACACCAAGCGAGAGACGTATGCGAATCCAAAGCCGACATTCGCTGAAACTGTCTCGTATGCGCAGACCCGGGAAACAGCAGCGCTCTTAAGTAGACCAGCTTATAAAGCCCATCGTGTGGATGTGGAAACCCCGGACACGACAAATGAAATGCTGAAGAAAATAATCCAACTACTAGGTGAGAAAAAGGATGGCTCTGGCAAATGCTTCAGTTGCGGAAAACCAGGCCACTTCGCACGTGAATGTAAGACGCGTTCCAACAGGTCAGCAGTACGTAAACGCAAGGCTGAGGAAGGCGAGCCCAACACTGATCAGTCGTTAAACTAAAACGGGTCAGCAGGAAGGGGCGCATGCTGGCTCCCACAATTGAATGCTCCATAATCTCCATCTCGCTCGCAAATTGGCAGGAAAGCGAGCAACGCTACTGTTGGTGGATATGTGGACGGACAAGAGCGTGTACTAACTGTGGATACGGGCTCATCACATTCCATCATTCGATCTGATTTGGTCACTTAAGCGGTGAGGCCATTGCCTGGGGCAAGGTTGAGGACAGCAACTGGTGAGGACACCCAAGTTGTGGGAGAAGTAACATGCAAAGTCGCAATAGGGAATGTGGCGGTGTTACACAAGTATAAAGTGGCGGAGATTGTAGATGAAGTCATCATAGGAGTAGACTTCTTAATTGGACGAGGCATTACGATCGACATGGGGGACAGAATCATGGAGTATAACAACATGGAAGTGCTGCTTAGCTTTGGTTATGATGGTCCGTACAGCAGCAAGCGAGTGATCCTAGAGGGAAGAGAACAGATTCCACCGAAGTCTGAAGAAGTCGTTTGGGCGAAGATTGATGGAGATTGTGGGACAAACAAATTGTGGGTTGTTGAAGCAACACAAAATTCCACACCGGACGTACTAATTGGAAAAACACTGGCTAAAACACAAAAAGATAGACGCATTCCAGTTCGAGTTCTTAATGAGTACAAGTCACCAATAAAACTTCGTAAAGGAACTGTACTGGGACAATGCCAGGAGGTAGAAGCCATCGTAAACTGCGAGAAGTTACCTGGAAACGATTCCGTAGGCGACAAAGACATTGCGGAAGACATCAGTTCATGGACAAATGGTTAAGAAGAAAAGTACCAGCATAAAGCCAAGGAACTTCTCCGCAAATACTCCAGCATATTCGACAAGGACGGTAACCAACCAGGCCGAACTAACGTTGTTAAACATCGAATCGATACTGGTGATACAATGCCAATCCGTCAAGCTCCTCGGAGTGTTCCACTTGCCAAACGTGAAGCTGTAAGCCAGATCATAAAAGAAATGAGCGAGAGTGGTGTGATTGAGCCATCATCGAGTCCATGGAGTTCGCCGGTAGTACTTGTGAAGAAGAAGGATGGTCCAATGCGATTTTGCGTGGACTACCGGAAACTAAATGATGTGACGAAGAAGGACAGCTATCCATTGCCCAGAATCGACGATACTCTGGACTCTTTATTGGCACGAAATGGTTCTCAAAACTTGACCTTAAGAGCGGTTATTGGCAAGTGGAGGTAAGTGAGGAAGACAAGGAAAAGACAGCCTTCAGCGTGGGAGATGGTATGTGGCAATTCACCGTAATGCCCTTCGGATTATGCAACGCACCTGCTACTTTTGAAAGACTTATGGACCATGTGCTTAAGGGACTGCATTGGAAAACATGTTTGGTGTATCTAGATGACATCATCGTATTGGGTAAAAGCTTCGAGGAACACCTGAGGAATTTAGAAGAAGTTTTCTAGAGGACAGCTGGCGCTTAGTCCTAAAAAGTGCTCGTTGTTCAAGAAGGAGGTGAACTACTTTGGACACAAGGTGACGACGGAGGGCATCTGCACTGCGGAGGAAAAAATAGAAGCAGTAAACGATTGGCCAAGACCCAGGGGTTTGCATGAGTTACGGAGTTTTCTTGGGCTATGCACATACTATCGTCGATTTGTTCCGAACTTCGCCAGCGTTGCTAAGAGCCTCCACGAGCTCACTAGGAAAAATAGAGCCTTCGAGTGGAACAAAGAGCAGGAGAAGGCATTCCAAGCTCTGAAGGAACGGCTATGTACTGCACCTATGCTAGCGTATCCGGTTCCAGGTGCAACATTTATTTTGGACACGGATGCCAGTGACTGTGCGATAGGAGGCGTGTTGTCGCAGGTAGTTGACGGGCAAGAGAAGGTAGTTGCCTACTATAGTCGGTCGATTGGAAAACCAGAAACTACTGCGTAACTCGGAGAGAACTACTAGCGGTAGTGCAGTGCGTCAAACATTTCCACAAGTACCTCTATGGGCAACGGTTCCGAGTTCGAACGGATCATGCAGCGCTGAAGTGGCTACTACAGTTCAAGAATCCGTAAGGACAGCTAGCTCGGTGGATTGAGAGACTGCAAAGCTACGACTTCACTATTGAGCACCGCAAGGGAAGCATCCATGGAAATGCTGATGCCATGTCCCGGCGACCATGTAACCTCGAATGTAAGCATTTCTCAAAAGCTGAGGCCAAGGAAGACATAATAGACGTGCGGCTTATGACGGTAACACCAGCGAAGGAGTGGGAGGCCGAACAACTACAGAAATGTCAGCAGGAAGATCCGGATTTCGAACTTTTGATTCACGGGCTGGAGATGGACAGACGGCCAACTAGGGAGCAAATGGCAGCGGAAAGCCCAATCGCAAAGGCATACTGGGCACAATGGAACAGCTTAAAGTTGATATCTGGCTGTTTGCATAGGGTATGGGAAAGTGAAGATGGCCAGTGCTCCCGCAACCTAATAGTAGTTCCAAGGGTAAGAATTCCTGGATGTACTCAAGGAATTCCACAATGGTCCTAGTGGAGGGCACCTGGGAATCACGAAGACCCTGGAGAAGATCAAGCAGAGGTTCTACTGGGTTGGTTGTCGGCAATCGGTCGCAGAGTGGATTGCTAACTGCGCCGAATGTATTGCAGCTAAAGGGCCGAAATCCAGAAGTCATGGCCAGATGAAGCAATATAACTCAGGTGCACCCTTCGAGCGGATTGCCTTGGATGTAGGAGGTTCATTTCCTATGAGCGCACTGGGAAACAAATACATCCTTGTGGTTATGGACTACTTTAGCAAATGGCCGGAGGTATACCCGATTCCAAACCAGGAAGCTAAAACGGTAGCAGAGGTATTCACCTACAATTGGGTTGCGAGATACGGTGTACCTATAGAGCTACACTCTGACCAAGGAAGAAATTTTGAATCAGCGGTGTTCCAGGAGATGTGCCAGATATTGGGTATCCGGAAAACTCGAACAACGGCTCTTCATCCCCGATCAGATGGCATGGTGGAACGGTTCAACCGAACCCTGGAAGAGCATTTGCGGAAAGTCGTGGACAAGAATCAGAAAGATTGGGATGTCCACATACCCTTGTTCCTGATGGGATACCGGTCAGCAGTGCATGAAACAACAGGTAAAACTCCTGCCAAGGTAATTTTCTTTAGTGAACTCCGTTTGCCTAGTGACCTGAAGTTTGGAGTAAGTGGCGATGCGAGAAGGATTGGGAAAGCGACGTCCAGCATTCTGGAGGAGAAGCTGAGAGAGGTGCATGCTCTGGTGAGACAACGTACGCAAATTATGAGTGATAAGATGAAAGCCAGGTATGATAAGACAATGAATTCCGAGGGTTTCCAAGAAGGAGATTTGGTGTTGCTGTACAATCCACAACGGAAGAAAGGTTTGTCCCCAAAAATACAGTGCAACTGGGAAGGTCCGTATAAGGTTATCAAAAGGATAAATGACGTAGTGTATCGAATCCAGACCGTTGGGAGGCCGAGAAACAAGATGAAGGTGGTCCACCTGGAGAGGCTTGCTGCGTTTGGGACGACAAGTGTGTCTGATCGGGACGATCAGACTTAGGTGGAGGGCAGTGTGGCGAATACCGCGAACACACGAATTCATTAAAGCGAACGGTCGCGAAAGAGGTAGAAGCGCAACAGCGAGAAACGACAATAGAAAAATACTGGGATGCAAGTATGTGTGTGTGTTCGCTGCAATACAAGTATGTGTTGTTTTCGCCGCAGAAAACACTAGAGAGGGACTGGAATTCTCGATAACGAGAACCTTCGTTTGGAACATTCTAGAGATTACGCGTAAATGCACATTTAGCGCATTTAGCTCTAAATGCTTATCTAAATGTACATTTATCCATACAAAATTCGTTATCTAAATGCAACTTAATGCAACTCCATTTCAGCATTAAGGATCTAAATGCTAAAAGCTTCTCTGCATTCTTCGAAAAATACCACGATTCGAACATGGTTTAATGAGAAAAACTGGCAACATTGCTTTTTTCGCGTATACATACAGAGGATTTACTAGCTGTGTTCCGAGATCGACGATCGAGATTTCTTTTTTTTATTTCACATTATTTGAACAAAAAAAAAAACACGCAAATCTAGCATCAGTCTGATGCTAAGAGAAATATGGCTTAATTTAAGATAAACTCTATTTTGTTTCATCATTAATTTAAGCAATTTTCATTAACAGCACCGACAAATCGATATATATACAAACAATTTTTCGGATATGGTTAGAACAATTGTAGTTTTTATATTAAATTCTTTGTTTAAAATTTATTTTTTAATGTTTTAGTATGTTTTTTTAGCATGTTTTTCTCACCGTGCGAATTGATCGTTATTGATACGGATCTGAATGAATGTCCGGAACGGAGCTGTTTGTCAAATACATACGATTTCGAACTTGAGTAAATGTACATTTATTAAATGCGATAGCATGAACACTTTTCGAAAATATATGTTCGAAAGTGCTAAATGTTGCATTTTAAATGCAGCAAAAACGCTACATAAAGATCGTTGTAAGCACTCAAGTTGCTATCAAGCAAGCTACCAGTAAATTTGTACTAAACAAATATTGTAAAGTGTTTATTGTTCAATAAAGCTAGTCGTACTGTAAATTGGGCATTTTAATTAAACAATCCAGTGATCGAACCCGAAGTATTTGGGAAATTATCGAGGATCAAAGGATAATCGTAACAATATGTATATGTATACAAACAAAAGAGCAAAAAAAAGAAAAATAAAGTGCAATATTGTAAAACGATAACTTATAGAAAAAAAAAATAAAATTGAATTAAAAAAATATAATAAAAAAGTAAATGGAAGAAAAAAAGCAAATAATGCTACCATACAACTAAAAATTAGCAACACAAGACAATAAAACTCTACTATCGGTTTCATGAAAGTCATGTCATTTTCCATATTAAATTCAAGTAAAAAAATTAATTTTCAGTTAAATTTCTTTCGTGAAACTGGCTTTTAAAGACAAATTTTAAATTAAAGACCTTTCGCTATATTGTGTTTTTAAACAAAAATTTTCATATTCTCATTATATATTCTTATTCATGTATTATTTTATGTAATCATATTTGTTTTGTTTCAATGTAATCCTTTCGTTTTGTGAAATGCGTATGTGTCATTTATTTCTTTCAACGCGTACTAGCACCTCCACCCAAATACGGCTCATCAATCAGCACCCAATGCTGGAAAATCGCAACACCAGAAACATTGCAAAAATCTACGGAATACGCTCTTGATCATCCTGGCGATATAAGGACATCCCTAATATCCTTGCCACTATCGGTTCACACAGCTACAAAAAAAAAAGTATTAATTGTCAATTAATAATTTCAAATTTTGATTGGTAAATTGGGTATCAATTAAGGCTTTAATTGCTGAAAAGGTTCTTAATTGCCAATTAGGTGCCTGTTTGAACATAGTCTTACATTGCGTTTGATTGGTACAAATGAAGAAAAATCAAAATCGTTTCCCATAATTAATCTTGAGTGCCATTTAAATTTTTTATCAGAAATTGGCCCTTACTAAGTACTTGTCAAAAAGAATCGAGTTCCTGATATACTGAGCATTCAAGCAAAGTATCGATATTCCGTACTCGGTATTCGTATCGTTCTACCGCTACGCTGCATCAGCTGTTTGCGTTTTTGTTTACAGCCGGCGTTTCTGGTCACACATTCGGAATTTTTGGTTTTTTCAGTAAAAATATTAAATATAAACTTTTGAAATCGTTTACATATCTACAACAAAACAAGCAAAATTAGCGAACAACATTATATTGTGCCTGACAATGAGGAGAAAACGACACAAGAAAAATCTGATACGGTCAGAATGCCACCATCAAATTCTGCTACACCTGCTGACAGTGAGTTGGACATCACCAGCGAAAAGTTCGACCCCTTACGCGCTCTATATGCCCCAGGATACCGCATTAGTGAGAAACAGCCAAAAGTGATTTATCAAAACTTGGCTGCTTTCGAAAGTGCATTTAAGCGTTTCGGTATTATGAACCTTAACAAGCGGAATGTGCCAACTGTAAGCAAAAACATGCCAAAAGCAGACTGTGGTGGCTCAAGTACAGCGAGTGCTACCCCAAGTAGCTCTAAACAAAGACCAATCATTGCCGAAGAGACGCAGCAACGTCGATTCCAGCCACATCAAATGCCCATAAAAGGAAGCGCCCGCAAAATGAAAGATTCGCATAATATTTTCACATATTTGGATGGAGTTTCTGGACCAATGATAGCATTAAAGCAATCAATGGAAGTACAACGGCGCGTGCGCGTATTGGTGCGGAATGAACACGGCATACGAGGAAGCTTGGAGGGGTCACTTATATTGTTCGACAAGTTCTGGAACTTGTGGCTACGTAACGTAGACGAAGTATGGCAGCGTCGTAAATACAAATATGGTGAAAATAAGATTTGCGGTGAACCACAAAATTGCAGTTGGAGATTACAGGAGCTTGGTATTGAGTTGCCACAGCAGCAAGTGAAGAGCATTAGTAGAAAGACGGTAGAAATCCAAAGACAGTTGCCGCAACTTTTCGTGCGCGGCGAGCAAGTAGCTTTAGTGATTTTATTGCCAGCAAATGTTGCGGAAAACAAAACCGATACGTGAAATATATTTTAAAACAAACTTGTAATTAATTTAAGAAACTACGAGTTAAAAATACGTTTGTAAAAAATTTATACTTTTATTTCAGTAACTGAATTTTTTTACATTGCTATTTTATAAATCTAAAATAAAGTATAAATCAATTCATTGCAGAACATCAGGAATTTTGAAAACCTTTCTCACGACTTCGAAATTCTTTATATTGTAAATGCGACAGCGTGGTGGTTTTTCGCCTCCGAGCGCTAGTGTGAACGGATCCTCAGGACATTGTTTCATGCATTGTAATCGGCCCATTTGGAAGTCATGAGAATATACTTCCCTGATAGCACCAACATTGAAGTCCCACACTTTCAACATGCCATCTGTTGATGTAGAAGTCAACAAGTTCGCTACATCTTTATTGAAGCACACGCCTGATATTTCTTCCTCATGCCCTTTAAAAGACCACAACAGTTTATCAGGTTGTCTGCGATCCGCATAGTGCAGACTTCCATCGTTTGAACCAATGACAAAATAGTTTGTATCACTTGGATTCCACAGTACCTTTTCTACTTCGCCGGGTGTTTTCCATTTAATATAATCGCTATTAACTGTATCGGCATTGCGACAATCGAACAATCGTACAATACCATCAGCACTGCCTGTTAAAATATTCTGCGCTTCGTCAGGATGAAACTCTAAAGATTGAACCTTTTCCTCAAATGCAGTTATTGTAGTGTGTGGTTGTCCTTCGTCTAAATCCCATAGGATAAGCGTTTGATCCACAGAACCACTGGCAAGAATATGCTCAAAATTACGATTCCATGAGAGATCTAAAACTGCATCTGTATGGCCATACGGTTCTTTATGCTTTTTACGATTTCCCTTAGATCCCAACTTAAATGTGGGCTCCATTGAATCTTGTATATCCAAATCCCAGACAGTGATCACAGGATCCATGCAGCCAATAGCGCACATATTACCTGGATTGTCGCTACCCGGATCGTGATTCAGCCATTCTATACATAGTGGAAAACTTGGAAGTATGAAATCATGATGTGTATACAAAGATTCCTCCTCTTGGTTGAACACCCAAACTTCCATGGAGGCAGCATCGTCCTGTACGTGTCCTACCAATATTAAATTATCAGTTGGCTTAATGATTTCGTCTTCGGCCTCAGAATCGTTGTCCTCATCCGGAAATTGTTCTCTGGGTTCAACAACAGCTCCAATAACCGCGGAATTCGCACCTGCTTCATTGTCGTAATTATCGAAACCAAATTCATCATCAGGATTGCGGTTAGCACCGCTTAGGGCCGATACGTCATCTAGTTCCATTGCATCTTCGTTGTCGTCGTCATCGTCATCCCCATCATCTTCCTGAAGAGTGTTTTTTGTTTCTTCAATAATACGAGCTAATTCAGACTGTGTGAGCACGATTTTTTCAGGTCGTTCCTTAGCAACACCGCGCGGCACGAAGCAAATGGCAGGCACGAAATCAATGCTGGCTTGCTGTGGTCCATCCTCTTCCATATTTTCAGGTTTATTATTAAAAGCTCAGCAACAAAATCTCCAAAATCTAAACGAATGATAAAAAATTGTTTAAACTACCCATCTGTGGGGCAATGGAAAGAAAACATAAACACGTGGTTGTCAAAATAAAAACTGACGTTTGCCAACGGTGTGTGTACTTGCTAAGTTGCTTTCGGAGCTCATAGCGGTATTCACGGTGTATCAGGAATTCTAGAAATGTGGCGAATCGCCTAGGTGAACGCACAAAGTATTCAGTTATAAATCCTCAATTAGCACAATATTTGAGAAATATAAAACTGTTATTTACTTTTCATCAACTTCGAACGTATATTATATGACAAAGTTATCTAATTATTCCCGAAACTTAAAATGTCCTTAATAAAATTACTTGGACTTTGTAGAATAGAAGTGCATACAATTTAAAAAAAAAACCCTAGAAATGACATAGTCGATTTTTGTATTTAATTAGGTGCTAAAATGCCGTTTTCAGGATCAAAAATATGACCTCTACGGTTCAACATACCCTAAAAATTTCGCAGAATACTCTTACTACGGTTATATAGGGGTACCAATTAGCAATGGGTAGTGGGGGGTTGAAATTCGATTTTACCGAATTTCGAACATTGCCTAACAATTCGATTATTTTATTCGAAATTTGGTGCACCACCCAATTCCGATTTAACTCAAATTTTTTCGAATTTTCAACAATTTTTTTACTGAAAATTTAAAGATTTGTTTGAAAGCATGATATCTCAAAGGGAAAGAGATTCAATTGAACTTACATTAATGTGAATAAGTACCCGTATCGCTCTTCTCAGCTTCACAACCAAAAATAAACAACAAATAAGATGTATTTTTTTCTCAAAAAAAAAATATCCGATAAAAATCCAACTATTTATCAAATGTATCATGTATTTTTTTGTATGATTTGAAAAACATTAATAAAGTGTATATTGAAACTACTTTTTTGGGACGTATGTTGCGCTTTTATTTATTTTTCTTATAGCACAAACACTAATGGTATACATTTTCACAAAATTCTTACCTGAATAAAAGGAACGGTAGCAAATTTCTAAAATTGAAATGGAGACAAGTTAGAGACTCAAAAAAATCGATGCATCGGAAACATCGATGTTTGCTATTCGATGCATCGAATAAAACCAATGTTTTTGACCTTCGATATACAACGATATATTTCAATTTGACGGCTATATTATTGTATTTAATATAATTCATTGTATTAATGTTTTTTAGTTTATATACAGTCAAACTTCCATATTTTCTATAACTCGAACTAAACTGAGTGACAATAGGATTTAGAAATCAAAATACATGCTCTAATGCCTCCGTAACTCGAACTTCCATTACTCGAATTTCTCCTTAACTCGAACAAAAATTCTG
>JAPVRG010214746.1:0-14446 GCA_029783565.1 Rhagoletis cerasi | reverse complement strand
GAAGGAAGTCAGACTTGAACATTCACACAAGAAGTGAAATAATTTTTCCCCTCTCCCATACAAGCAAAGCCTATCTAAAGCTCGCGTGCTATCTTACATCGCGTGCTATCTTACAAGTCTGGATCTCTGACCATCTTTTCCTTGCTTGTTCCAGAAACTGCAAATGGATTTCAGATTGAATTTGTCGAAGAGAATATCGGCTATCCCGTTGCCTTTTTTAATATCCTTTGACCGAAGGTCCAAACAAAAGAGATGAACATTAACTGAGTCACCGTGCGTAGCTTCAACTTGCATTCTTTAGCTTGCTTAGAATTGGTAATACTACAGCCTGACTAACCGATTATATCATTGTTCTATTTTTCCTGCTAAAGCTATCCCTTCGTATCCTACCGGTCTCACATGTACCCACAACTTCAGCTTGGAATATGTTGACGTGGTTTACCAGCCACAGGGACTGAGCGATACCAAGTTTTCGGCCACGTCAGTCACAGATGACTTCAACCATATCAACCGCTTAACGTCTTCGAAATACAATTCTTTCTGTGGGAACTGCTCCTTGATTTATTTGTTATCGAAATATTTTTTATAATTGGGCTATGTCCGAATGGTAAATTGTGTACACCCACATGGCCAGTTGGTCGCGAAGTGCTTGCATTTTGAGCCCATAAAATGCTTGCATTAGCGGCGCTGATCAACGCATTGTTTTGATCCGCTGTGCTTTTGAGCGCCGTGGGGTTAAGCCTTTCATAGGCAGGTACTCACGGTGAAAACCTTTACTTCATGTATTCTAACGGCGCCTCCCGGATACCTGTCCGCCTCCGGGAGTAACGGTGGACTTACCTCAGCACGGGGCTCTGCTGAGGCCGACCGTTCTTTCCCTTTATCTAATTATTCGGTCCCCGAACGGCCTTGGCTGAGTAGGCGATCAAAGAACCAGTATTATTATTATGAACAAAAACAATATAGCCCCGGATTCCTGCACGGTAAAAATGCCGTCGACGGACATGGCGTTAAAGTCTGTCTGAAAAAGACATCTTCGGCAGTCCGAAGGAGCCTAAACGGCTCATTCAACAGTATGTAGCGCCCGGCGTCAGTAGCAACAAACCCCTGGTGGTTGGGTTGCAAGCGTAGCCTGCACGGCTAAATGATCTATCGTGTCAGTCGTCCACATTCCAGGAAGCTGCGAGTACACCCCTTGAGGTTAGCTTCAAAGCGGACCCGAGTGAAGGCGATGCTGGAACCCGGACAGTATCACCTACCGAAAGACCATCGAGGGTACGAAGTCGGCTAAACGCAAGGGCGTACCAGGCCGCAGTGGTTCGGGGACCAAAAGAGTAGTCCGACCAGCAGTCAGGACAGAAGAGCCGCTTCTAGACTGCTGAGGAAGTTCGGCAATGACCCGGCTCCCGAGAATATGAAGGAAAAGGTCGAGAGGGCTAGCGGCGTTCTCTCTGAAAGTCGTGAGCGACCTCAGGAGAGAAATGCTGCCAACAAACCTGCACCCACTCATTCTCTTTCTAGGGAGCTAGGCACCAAAAGGCAGCGGTCAGCAGACAGCAGACAATATAGATGCTGCTCCTAAGAGGTCCAAAACCTCTAGCTCTGGGGGCTTTTAACAATAGGGCAGTTATGGATAGGGGGCACCCCCGGGTGTACAAGGAGATTCTCCGGAAAACTTCTGGCCCTACGCCAACTGTCCGCGACGCTGGTCTCTACCAAGGCCACATCAAACTAAGTTCCTACGCTGCTGAACGGTCGGTGCGACTGTATAATCAAGCAATTTCTTCTCTTGGGGAGCTGTGGCCCAGCGAGGACTTAGTGGGAGTGCACAGGAACTAAATCCCTTGTAAGCCACGAGCCAGAGCCTGGGTCCCAGAGGAACCCTCGAACCCTGAGGAGATTTTTGATCTCATCCGGTTCTCTAATGATGAACTACCAGCCCTTGAATGGAAAGTAGTGAAGGTCAGCGGGGTTAGGCAGCAGCAACGTTACATCACCTTGGTGATAAACGATGAGTCGCTCCCAATCCTCGCTGACTACAAGGGAGTCATTAGCTACGACTTTTACTCTATTACCCTCATAACACAAAAAGGGAATGAGGGTAAAATTACAGAGCCGGGCGGCCTTATATCTGGAGCAGAAAACGCCCTGAGCGGTTATTCTCCGAACCAAGAGGTCAAGGAGGTTCTGTAGGCCAATTTTCCGGTGGTGAGGTCTGACTCCACAGCGGAAGATAGCGATACGCAATCTGTTTCTGGTGACGAATGGGTGGAAGAGGGAATTCGGGAACGTGCCTCTGACGTCGGATATAGAGAACGCCGATGATACCATCTTCGAGGCGTTCGATGAAACCCCGCCAGAAGTGATGGACGGGGATGAACTTTTGTAAGGCTGTGGATGAAGGTTCTACATATAAACCTTCATCATTCTAAAGCAGCTTCTGCGACTCTGCTCCTGCACCTAAGTGATAAGGGGGAGGAGCTAGTTTTTGTCCAAGAGCCATGGGTTGTAAAGAACAGGGTTTGTGGACTCAACTGTGATGCTTACCACATAGTGTCGGCCCCTGTGGCAGGTAAGATCAGAGCATGTAAATCAAAAACTGTATTTCTTATAATTTACTCACACAGGCTCTGGCTGGTCAGCACCTACATGGCCTACGATCGCCAAGATTGTCCTCCCGCTCGGTTGCTTGACGTGGTGAAAGAGGCCAATTCGAGGAAGTTTCCCATCGTTGTCGGGGCCGATAAAATCGGCTGGTTTTCTTAATACAGCCCATATGAAATATTATTACAATACATTTCAATTATTGTTCGCTGCCATTTCGTTCAACCATGAAGATTAATTATTAAACAAATTTTGAATAAAAAGAGCATAATTTGCTTTCTTTTGAATACGGTTTCATCGATTGTGCTATAAAGACAAGGGTATAAACTTTTGAAAGGAATATGTATGTGTTGACTCAAATAAATTTTTCGTTAATGCGGTTCTTGCGTAGGTATGTATATACAAGGTATGTACATGTTTTCTAATCGTAATATGCGTACACATACATATGTATATATGTGTTTGTTTTGATGTGCGAACAAAACATCTCCAGTTGGTGGGACTCTCCCCCACGCGTAAGTGCCATAAAAAATATCTTTATTTAAGAATGGATCTCTTGAACATATTAAATAATTCACCAGGCATATTTATTTATTTTTCTTGTAGTTGTGAATGATTATACATTATTATCGCGCTACAAATTCGAAATGTTAGGTACTTCAAATATTTAATATTCAAATAGATTTAATGCTCATGTAACCGACTGGAAGTGTATTTGTTGTTTTTCATTCTTACTCAACATACATACGTTCATATGTACATATGTATGTAAGTATATGCATAAGGCGTGTTTAGTAATAAAGAGAACTAATTAAAAATTTAAGAGGTTCGAGATTCTATCATAACACTTATAAGCTCGATAAGGCGAATATGTATGTCCAGTCCAACTGATAACTAAACTCCCTTGAAATGGCGAATATGTGTGTCTTTCCATCTGTTTTGATTGTATACCAACTACATATGTATGTATATGAATTCATTGATTGCGTTTTCCCACAAAATTAAAATTTTGAATTAATTCTTTATACAATTAAACGTGCTTTATGTATGAACATCGTGTGCACTAGGGTGGTCCAAAATAAGTAAAGTCGGAAATTGAATGATCTCACCGCCTAGGATTGTTCTATACCGAAAAAAGTATACCCCTGTTTTTTTTATTTTAAAATCAAAATATATTTAGAGGTCGCTCAAAGCGCTCAAAGTTTCCCATGTATTTTGTATGGGGAAAATAAGACTTTTCGTAGATTTGGCATAGAATCTGAAAAGTCTGCTTCTCTTCCGAAGACTTCAGAATAATGCCAAGTTGTTTATTTAAACTTTTTTATTTTTTAAGGGTCTCCGAAAAATCCCAAAAAAATCAAAAATACAAAAATAAGCGTTAAAAAGTATTTCTTACCTACTATTTTTTCCACATTCAAAAAATGTTTAAATAAAAATTGGGCATTATTCTCTGAAGTTTTTCGAAGAGAAGTAAGGTTTTCAGATTGAAAAATTGTAATTTTCATGGATTCCATGCTATTTCTACGAAAAGTCTTTTTCCCCCCACACAAAATACATGGGAAACTTTGAGCGCTTTGAGCGACCTCTAAATATATTTTTATTTTAAAATAAAAAAAGAGGGGTATAATTTTTTTCGGTATAGAACAATCCTGGGGGGTGGGAGCATTATATTTCTTACTTTACCTTTCTCCCATACATTTTTGGACCACCCTAGTGTGCACACATATTTACATCTGTGTTCTAAGTTGCTTTTATCTGTTGTTTCTAATTATTTACTTGAATTTAGAATACGCAATTCTTTTTCGCACTTCAAGCGTTTAACCAAGGACGTGGTGAGCGTCAAACAAACACAAAAAACTGAGTTCTTCTAAAATTTCTTTTGGTTTTGTATATTTATACTTGTCTTAAATAAATTATATTTATTAACCCTGCTTGACAACACGACAATTCGTCATAAAAAAATTTGCAGCTTTCAAAAAAATAGAGAAGAAAATGTTGTCGCTTTATTAACAGCCTGATTCTCTTTCACGATATCGTATCCAAAGCGATTGTCGTTCGTGTGTTCGTAGCATTATTAGCAAAACGATTAACAAAGCTTCATAAGCATAAGCTTCAGAGTACCAACGGCAAACGATATCGTCAACGCAGATATCGTTCGTTAAGTGTGTCGTTCGTGATAGAGAATGAGGTTGTAAGTTACTTTCAACCAGGTCCCTGGCGCGATTGCTAACACCATGCGCCTGAATGCATGCTATGTAATGCTGCGAGTGCAAAAATTTCTTTCTTTATATTTATGAAATTTTTGCGCATGCACTTCTCAACTGCCATGCAATACAACTTTCTTAAGTTATAATTTGATGGCAGTTTAAAGTATGATCGGCATAGTCTGATGCATCCTCCGGACAATGCTTCCGGGGTTCTTTGCGGACTCTGCATGACTTACAACCATGAAGAGGTGGTACTCACCTATAGTTACCATTGGCCATAGTGCCTACCCACTTGAATAAATAAACATGCTCGGCCTAGTCTGATGCATCCTCCGCACAATGCTTGTGCTTGGCTTTCAACCCTGCAGAGGTGGTAATTGATGACTACTATTGGCCACTGTGCCTACCCACCATTTTTTGCTTGAATAAATATTTTTTTTTTATAAATACATACATACATGCAAACATACTGGTCTCTCCTCTCACTGAGTTGTTCAGACCTTAACAGCTACAACTTTTATTAAAAAATCGCTTTTTAACAATTATTTTTTGATTTTTATTGAATTACTCAATAAAAAACAATTCTTTCTGATTTTGTATTTTATAAATAAAAAAAAACAATTATTTTTTGTTTTTACCTTAATAATCTACAAATAACAGTTATTTTTGATTTTTATATTATATCTCTTAGGTAAAAGTTATTGTAGACTGTTATTTATAAAAGTCATCAATAAAAATCAGTCACTGACTTTTACTTATAAAAGTCATCAATATTAATCAGTCACTGACTTTTATTTTTTAAGTCATACTTATATAAGTCATTTCTGTAAGTCGTAGTAAATGAGTTATTTAAGACTAAAAACATATTTTGCTAATTAATATACTTATGGCAGAAAATACGATAAATACTACTTGCAGGTTATTTTCTAATCGTTTATGTTGTAATTATCTTCGACGCGTACACATTACATGAGTGCCGCTATTAGGGATATAACTTTTTAGAAAAGCAACAGTACTAATGCTCATATAGAATACTCTAAAGAATAATCGATGCCAGTATCCATATTCCCAAAAAGAGTCGATGTCGATAATACTCCTACTTCCAAGCATTTTTAAAGCAAACGTGATTTGCATTGATGATGACGATATGTAAGTTTTCAAATTTTTTTGTTAAAATTTTTATAATTGACCACTAAAATTTGTTAGAGTTGTGTAAAACTGAATAAAAAAATCTTTTACCCGGCGATACTCTTCAGTATTAACGATACTTACTCAGTACTTGTTAAAAAGTATCGATTTAAATCTCCTCAGTACTCAAGAAAAGTATCAGTATTCTCTACTCGGTACTCGTGTCGTCGTTCTATCATTAGCCGCTAATCATTAGCCGCTATTCAATACACACGATTTAAATGGGAAATACGAAAATGTCAAAAGCAAGGCAAGAAACTTGAAACGACTTAACGGTGCAGACGCATGTGTACTCCTTCCTTCTCTTCTCACTCCCTCTCTTCCAGTACTTTTTCAGCATCATTTATATGACCACTCTTAAACTTCAAGCGTAGCAAATGTGTTATCTAAGACATAATAAAATAAAATTTAAAAATCAAAAATAACTGTTATTTGTAGATTATTTAAAATCACAAATAATTGTTATTAAAAATAATTGTTATTTTTTAAAGTTTGCATAAAAATTGCAAATAAAAATTTATTTTCAAATTTGATTCTGGGCGAAAAAAGAAATCGATTGGTATGTATCACTTAGTTGTAGAACATTTCCTACATAGTGAATTTATCAATGACAGTTTTCATCATTAACAGTAATGTTCGGTCCCTGTTGTCAACAAATCAAATATTTAATACTTCGTTTATTTGGGAACCAGCATTAACACCGATAATAATGCCATGCTTGAAATCCAACGGAGAATCACTTTTGCCAACAAGTGCTACTTTGGACTGAGTTGGCAATTCAGAAGTAAAGTCCTCTCTCGTCGAACGAAAACCACGCTCAATAAGTCACTCATAATGCCCGCTAAATGGCGCAGAAGCATGGACAATGACAACATTCGATGAGGCGGCCCTTGGAGTATTCGAGAGAAAGATTCTACGAAAGATTTACGGGCCTTTACGAGTTGGCAACGGCGAGTATCACAGACGATGGAACGATGAGCTGTACGAGCTTTACAACGGAATGGGCATTGTACAGCGAATTAAAGTACAGCGGCTCCGCTGGCTTGGTCATGTCATTCGAATGGACACAAACGCTCCAGTTTTCAAAGTATTCGACTCAAAGCCTGTTGGTGGTAGTAGAGGAAGAGGGAGGCCTCCTCTGCGTTGTAAAGACCAGGTGGAGAAGGACTTGGCTTCACTTGGCATTTCCAATTGGCGTCAGTTGGCACAGGAACGAAACAACTGGCGTGCTTTGTTAGTCTCGGCCAAAATCGCTCAGGCGGTCACTGCGCCAAACAAGAAGAAGAAGAATGTCTTTCGTTGTGCTAGAGTCGTGGCATATCTGATTGCCATTAAGTCCGGTCTGAACGAGATAGAAAGAAAGAAGATCGATGGATCAAGCTGATTGGAGTAAAGGCTATGCCCAACTCTTTTCTTAATCCACCAGCTATCCGACCTCTGAGAGACTTTTCTACACAAATCAGTCAGAATACCTTACTCAAATCAGTATAGAGCACAAAAGGCCGTGCAACACTCTCCCTCAAATAGACAATTCTGCAAGTGAAGTAAAGAAATAAAAGAACTTAAATATGTATATTTTTTCCATGGTTGTTTATTTATGTACATACAATCTGATAAGCTTTACATACAATTAGGTGCATGCTATCTGGCGAACAACGAAACGCTATAGAGAGTCAAATATTTGTATGTAGATATAATCAGAAAGTAACTAATTACGGAATTTAATAAAATCAGGAAAGGCATTTTTTCGGAAACTTTTCCAGTTTATCTCTGCATTAATATTTTTGCGTGCCTTGAAGACGTAGGTTTGTCCTGCTCACGACATCACTTTTGATGCCCCATGCACGCTTTATCATGTCGATACCCTTCTCTGCGATCATTACAGCCGGTGCAAAAGTATTGCCCGAAACTACGACTGGCATAATGGATGTGTCCATCACACGAAGACCCTTCACGCCATGCACACGCAACTCGTTGTCCACCACAGCCATGGTATCGTTTGCTGGACCCATTTTACAGGAAGCTCCTTGGTGATTCTCAGTACCGGTGCGGTGTCGTACAGCGCACTCCCAGTATTCGTCCGTGCCGAAGTCTAATGATGCACATTGTGGTACTGGGGTCTTATTCGGAGTCATGCCGAATTCCTGGAGCGCTGGAGTAGCTGCTAACTTCATAGCAATTTTTATGCCTTCAATGAGTACTTTTACATCATGGTCTTCGGATAAGTAGTTGGCGACAATTAATGGCGGGTCACGCGGATCATTGGAAGCGAGTGTAATAGAGCCACGTGATTTGGTAGTCAGCACGACGGGGGAAATCTCCACAGAGCGCGAATTATTCGATAGCAGCTCACCAATTTCACCGGTAGTCGAGCAACTAGGCATGTAGCCCTTGAAGAAGAATTGTAAATCGGGTCCTCTAGATGGATCGGCATATTTAGTGCTAATTTTGCCGGTAATATCACCAATACCAGTGCCGGAAAGTATGCCATTGCGGTAGAGAAGATAATCCGTTACGGTTGCCCAATTTAAATTATTTGTGTCAGTCTCATTAATGAAGAAGCTCAAAGCATGAGAGACATGGTTTTGTAGATTTTTGCCAACACCGGGCAGATCATGTACGGGAGTTACGTTGACCTGTTTAGAAAAGAGTTTGTATGTAAATTTATTGAATAATATGTACGTAAGTAGTTCCAAATTTTTCTCATTTTAAGTATTTACCTGTTTTAGTTCGTCAGCTGGTCCAATACCGCTGAGTAAGAGTACTTTTGGTGAGTCTATAGCGCCACCACTAACGACCACTTCTTTCCTGACAGCTACAGTAAGAGTTCGGTTATTCTTATCGAGCAATTCGACGCCAGCAACGGTTTTAGTATTGGGTTTGAAGAGCACTCTGGAAGCAGTGGTGTTAAGTAGAATGTGCAGATTCTTACGATAGCGGGCGGGACGCAGGAATGCACGTGCAGTACTATAACGTATGCCATTACGAGAGATCATATGGCCTTGCATGAAACCGGTGGTATTGTAACCATTCAAATCATATACGCCATAGCCTTAAATGAAAAAAGAGCAACGAATGTGAAATTTTCAGAGCATAATGCGAAGTCGCATGACGTCAAATTATTTAAATAGATTAGGCCGTGAGAGCACAAGTGGTCTAACCCTTTATTTGCTTTATTTGTACTTAACTATTTAAAATAGTTTCAAATGTGAAGAATTTTAAAATAAAAGTAGCTTATTTCTCAATTTTCACTGCATTAAATTAAGAAGTACCTTAAAATTAAGGAATAAGCGACTTTTATTTTCAAATGTAGTATATTTGAGACTATTTCAAGTAGTTGAAGAAAAAATTTTTTTTCGGGTTAGGCCACTTCATATCATGGCGTGCGATGTCACATAAAATGATGTTATATCATGTGATACTCATCATGGGATGTTATATCATGTAATTTTTTATAATGTGATATCACATCATATGACGCCACATGCGATCGATACTTCTGCATATGATTTCAACTCACCCAATTGCTCTGCACCCTTCAATATCGCATATGACAATGGTGGATTGTAGGGGAAATGTGAAATAGGCATTTCTCCACCAACACCATGCAAATCCCTGTCAATCTCGTTAATTTGGAAATTATTTTCGGATTTCTTATAGTACGGCAATATTTCCTCAAACGTCCAACCGGGATTACCCAAAGATGCCCAATAGTCATAGTCCTCAAGATTGCCGCGGCTGTACATCATACCATTTATCGTCGTTGTGCCACCCAATACTTTGCCACGAGGCCAAGTGCACTGCTGATTCGGATATCCCAGGCATGCTACCTTCTCCGGTTGAGTTTTATAATTGTAGTCGATGTCACTATTGCCATTGTAATCTAAGTAAATTCCAGGCACTTGTGTTCCAGTTGGTTCATCATCACCTGAAATACCGTGGGATTGGTATAAAAAAAATAGTATGTGCAAGTTAGAGAAGGAAGAATTTTTCGATGTATATTTGTTTAAAAGTTTTGCAATTGATCGTGTGATATTTTTCTGATCGACATTTATCACATTTATTCTGCTATTTGCATTCTTATTTGTGCTATTGTAGGACCAAAAATTATTTCTAATTAAGTTTAAAAGAGATATATTATATCAAAACTACTGTTCAGAAATCATCAGCCCATTGCTAGACCACTGATCCATTTTGAGTACTACATATCCTTAAGTAGTTTAAAATTTATCGGTATCTCTATGCAAAATAGTGAAAGTTTCCTTGCCTCTATTTTCTTATTTGCCCTGTGCTCAAGTTGATCTCAAAGTTGACTTATTGCAGGCGTGTATTAAATAGTTCAGTTCCCTTTTGCCGTTGCTTTGTGCCATCATTTTGTTTATTTCTACCGCTTTTGTTATTTTTTCTCCCTTAACTGTTTTTTAATTATGCGGTTCAATTTTCCAGGGTTAATTATGCGATAATATCAGCGAGATGCTCTCGCTTACGCAAAGGGAAATCAATGATTTGTGCAAACAGTCAGAGCAAGTAATGAGTAATTTACACCATCCTATAATTTGCTTTTCACAGTTCAAGCCATACACAGATAACAACTTGCTCATTATTTATGATTTGCTTGGGAATACAAAACTACGACAAAGCGGTGAGTAAACAATGATAACTTCAAAAGCAAATTACTTAAAAATGGCAGCATAAAATATTGACAGCCAGGTAGTAACATTTTACTGCGCGCACATCTTAATCCCAGCATATGCTGTACTACAAACGACTTACATTAAAACTAAAGACTTAGGCCACAAACTTGCACTTATGCTTACAACTTTTTATAGAGCAGCATTCTTTCGAAGCTTTTCGCAAATGTCAAGTTACAAATTGGAAATTGAAATATTAATATAACTAAATTTCTGTTATACAATACCCCAACTCTTGGAAAAGACCTGCAAGAGTGGGATCGACACACATCATCTATTTGTCGATTTCAAAGCCGCTTTCGACAGCACGAAAAGACGTTGTCTTTAAGCCGCGATCTCAGAGTTTGGTATCCCCGCAAAACTAATACGGCTATGTAAAATGACGTTGAGCAATACCACCAGCTCCGTCAGAATTGGGAAGGACCTCTCCGTGCCGTTTGATACCAAGCGAGGTTTCAGAAAAGGTGACTTCCTTTCGTCTGATTTCTTTAATTTGATGCTGGAGATGATAATAAGAGCCGCAGATCTGAACCGCTCTCAGGCTAACCTAATATTCGCGGCTTGCGTTTTGGTACGCACGCCGTCTAATTTGTTTTTTTGCGTCACCCGAAATTGGCTTGCGTGCGTTTGCATTTGATCAGTGTTGTCGCGGGTTCGAAAAAAATTGTATCAATTTCCAAGCAAAAAAAGTATCAAATAAAATATTACCATTAAATACATAGTTACCACATAAAAAGCTTTTTAAATATAATTTCTCTTAACAAAAACGGAAAATGCACTAAGAAAAAAGTAAAATGACTTTATTCAAACAGAATCATGTTCGATTTTTCATTGTTAGCGATTTAAAACTGTTTAACAGAAAAAGTATTTCTTAAACAAATTTAAAAATAAATGGGTTTATTTGATTGCAAGAAATTTGATTCAAACTGAAGAAGAGCCTGCCACTATTTGTTAGCTTTCAGGAAGGCCCAAATGGGTTTATATGATTGTAAGAAATTAGATTCAAACTGAAGAAGAGCTTGCCACTATTTTTTAGCTCTCAGGAAGGCCCAGGTTCGAATGCTGTAAGATGCAACATATAATTTTGGAGTTTTGTTTGGTTTTTGTTAATTACGAAAAAGCATCTGTGAAGTGCAGAACGAAATCGTATTCAGTCGAAAAAATTTCCAAAAAAAATCATACGTGTTTTAGTTTGAAACAAAAACGATATGGTTTATATTTTTCTCAGTGTGTGTATGCCTATTTGCATATCAACCAAAAACTTATCATAATTTAAACCCTCACATTCTATTCTAAAAAAAAATTCTACTAGCAAATACATATATGTATGTTGAATATACATACATTCATATTCATATCTTTATATACGAGTACAGCCACACAGTTTTTCAATCTTATCCAAAAATTTGTACAAATGCAGAGCTGTTTTGCGCTTAAATATTTACAAAGCGTATGGAAGAAATAAAGGATTGTATTCCCTTACTAGAGTTGCCAAATCAAACTTATAAATACATATAAAATTTCAAGACTTTAGATTATAGGAAAAAAACTAAGTTTTTCTTTAAAATGGTATTATTATTAATAGTTTTCACAAATCCATACCTATCAGGTAAAAGTATCGACATTTGGCATTAGTGAACAAAAAAGTATCAAAGTATTAAATACATAACACTTGGCATTTCCAATTGGCGCCAGGAGAGAAATGACACAGAAGAGAAATCACTGGCGTGCTGTTTTGGACTCGGCCAAAATCGCTTAGGCGGTTACAAAACAGTCATAAGACCACCTATTTACAAAACAGTCATAAGACCACCTAGATGGAAAAATAAGGCCAGCTTCTAAATAAACGCGAAAAGAAGATGTGTTTCCAAAGCAATGCAAGTCAAATAAAGGAAACAATACCAGAAGTCATCGAGAGTGTCTTGGGCACTGATGTGGATATAAAATATGGAAGAAAGGATTAAGAAAGCTTTCAATACCTAGTTACCATAGAAAACACTCTTTAAGACATGGATTTACACAGCTGTCACACGGTCTATGGAATATTGGTTTGGTGGACCATAGTGAATTAAAAGACTTATGCCAGGAAGTTGCAGGGTGTACAGAGGATAGCTAATTTATAACAGGAGCCACTTCAAAGTTACACTAAATAAGGAACCTTTATCCAATACACTTAAGTGATAGCCAATTAAAGTTGGCGCTCAGACGAAAAGTTACAGCACATTTGACTCAGTCGCCATTTGATCACAGAACTGAGAGAATTCTCAGACTACGTCTTACATCAAACCGATTTTAAGAACGTACTTCATACATACATAGGTAGAATAGGAAAAGAGGGTGGAAAATGGAACATGCATTCTGTCGAAATATGTAGTTAAAGGATGTGTGAAATCGTCACAGGAATTCTTACAGAACACTGTAGAATGAATGGTCACTTGAACAAACTAAGTGTTTTATCAAACGATCTATGTTACTTCTGTGACTCGGCTAAAGAGACATCATAACATCTTGTAGTCGAATTCGATACTTCGAGGATACGTGAGAGAAATCCAGGCCTAATGTGGCCATAGTTTGAGCACATTCACCTCCAAATTCCAAAAGCTCTAGGGAACATTTCAGAGGCCTTAGGTGTAGCAAAAGTGTTGTGAAGAGGACACAGGTTGCAGTGCACCTATCTGTCTAACACTCTATCTCAGGGGCATCCTTGAGCACCTTCTGTGTTACTGTACAGTATTTATTCTGCAGTTGGTGATTGATATTGAATAAATGAGTAAACTATATTCCCTGGATCAGCGATTGGGAGAATTTAAAGTCAATGTCTCCATACTAACTTTCGGCGAAACTGAGGACCGAATGAGGAGTAGGTGAGGCAACCGACAGGATGACAAAAAAATTGTTTGAAATGCAGTGGGATTCTAACAATCGCTACGCTAAATTTTCATAGCCCAAATTCTCTAAATAAAAAGCAGAGGAGCCTGAAAGTATACAACACACAAAATTAACAGCGGCAATGTGCAATCCGCTAAATCTGGCAGTAGCATGGACATATGACTGCCCGTTGCATGTTGTCAGGCGCGCCTACAATTATTTTAGAGATTTTTAGCGACCAAGAATAACGATAGCGAATGTTGGAATCCGACTGCTCATTAAGCGTAGTCCAAAAATAGTTACATGATTGGTACCATAAGCCTACTACTTCGTTCCGCTATATAGATTTTTATTCTTCGCATCCTTTGAGCCAGAAAGTGGCAGTTATTTCTATGCTCGTTGATAAAGCAATAAAGTTGTCAGACCATAAACACCACCGCAAGAATTTAAAATTTGTTGAAAAAGTCTTGCTAGCGAATCGCTACCCGCATAAGTTTATCAAGTCCTACGTTAGGAAACGCTTATATAAAATCAATAGTGTTAATTTGGACAGGAACCTGCAATATCAGAATAACCAAAAAGAAAATTTAATGGTGCTACCGTACATTGAAGGGTTTTCTAATACAGTAAACAAGATTAATAATAAATATAATTTCAAAACTATTTTCTCAGTTAACAATAGAGTAAATGATAAATTTGTTAAAAAGATGAAAGACCCATTAGAAAAAGATCAAATCCAAGGTGTGGTATACAAGATAAATTGCAAAGATTGTGATAGTAATTACGTTGGCCAAACTAAGCGAAAGCTAGCGACCCGTATTAATGAACACCGCAAAGACATAAATAAGTTAAATCCAACCTCTATGACTACAGTTCATAAAGTTAATA
>JAPVRG010214704.1:0-10279 GCA_029783565.1 Rhagoletis cerasi | reverse complement strand
ACACCACAAGCCAAGTCGAATGACAAGGTCATCAATACTGACAGCGACAAGTAGTAAACAACAATTGGTGCTGTTGCCGCTATTATTAATGTGCCTAGCGCTGCTGATGTTGCCCTGGCTGAGGCTGAGACTGAGACTGCGGCTGCTATGCAACTGTCATTGCTGTCACTATTGCTGCCATTGTTGTGTGATGAACGATATCGCTGCTTTGCATATTTAATTCATAAATCAAGGTGACAGCGATTTTTCTGTGCCACTGTCACACTTTCGCAGGAGGCCAATTGGCGATGGTACAGCCACACACACACATACACACACGAACTGGAAGACACTTGGATGCGCACATCTTTGTGCAACAGTATAAATTGCAGTGCCTTTGGTATGATGCTGCTGCTGCCTTTGTACGCCACTTACGACTTGGTCTCAATTGGTGACTACGTCTTAGAGTTGGTTGGTATGCAGCCATTTTGACCGAATTAATCAATCAATTATTGTTCAATGATAGCGTCATGAATGTCACCGTTTGAATAGCGCGACTGGACATTGAGTGCTGCGGCTGCGGCTGGTAAGCCGAGCGCGGCACAAATGCAGTGAAATAAGTTGATTCGCAACGCCTTGTGTTGAGAAGAAGAAGAAAAAGAAAGCTTTTTAACAGCCGACAACGAAAAGTATGTGGCGCATATTTGGTGGCCACAAATGCCGCGCGTTCAGATTTAATTACCAGCGACATGATGGCCGCGCAAGCTGGCCCAGGTTTCGACGTCAAAATGGAGAATTTATTATGCTGCATAGAAGTCAAAACGATCAAATCATCCGGCTGCTAAGATTTTTAGCTAGCAGAAACGGCGCGGTGAGAAGATGCGCTCATAGCGCAAAGTGCGCCGATGCGCGCAGAGCGTGCCACAAATACGCCACAAATTATTCAATTTCAAGCTCGGCGCTTTGTTGTACAACTGCGCGTGTTTCTTGCTTTTGTCTACTTCACTGCAATGCTGCATAGAGGCGCCTATGTTGCGCATAACCACTGCGGAGCCGCCTGCGTCCGTTACGGCAGTCATGTCATATATATATACGTCTGCGTGTGCAACTAGATGTTTGCCAGCAGCAGTTACAGCTGCGTCTTGACGTAAACGAAACGTCATAGTCGTGTCATTTCATAACTCATCGAAATGGCAAGCATGCTAGTAGTGCTGTTGTGGCCATAATTTCTCGGCTTACGGCGCCAAAAAATCAATTTTCTAACACTGCCAGGGCTGAAGAGGAGCCTACGCGTACTTAGAAATGCATATTTATGCGTAGAATAAATGAAAACCAGCCTTCTGCCTCCGCGCGCTCGCGCAACAGCCAGGAGAGCTGATGCACTTACGATTATGCGACGCGCATGCGCCGATTTGTCTGCATTTTTACGCGCATATGCGTAGTCTGTAATTTTTTTCGTGCCCGCACATCGGTGGCACTTTGCATATATTTTTATGTGCATGCATTTTTTTTAACTCCTTTTAGTAGCCGTTTGCTGTGCGTGCGTTTCTTAGCGGCATGTTTGCACTGCTATTTACATGCCACGGTGTTAACTGTCAACACTTGTGCAAATGAAAATAAATTCCTCAAGGAGATGGTAATTTGGTCGTTGCTTTGATTTATGCCCCCATATAAATGATTATGCGCAGACAGACAGACAGTATACTCGTATGCATGTAATCGAAAGCTTGCGGCTGTATTTTCTGTCCGGGATGACACTTGATGAGCAGCTGTGGGAATTGGCAAGTCATGTTATGGAAAAATTGTTGGGAAAAAACAAGTGCTGAGTTATGCCGAGCTTGATGGGATTTGGCCTCTTGAAAATAGTGAGGCTGCGGAGTTATACAGCTGACGCCCGTCAGACATCATCAGACTCGCATCTAAAAAAATATGGCGTTGAAAATAGGTTAGGTTAGGTTGATGTGGCAGTCGGTTCAAAAGACCAACTCACTTAGACCTTTTGAAGGCTTATTGTGATATCACCGCAGAACACGGGAACCTCGGTGGCTATTCTTCAGAGAACCATTTTGAAGCTCTTATAAAGCGTAGGATTGATTTTATTCCTACGCATGATAATTCCGTAAGAGAGCTGAATAAGGGCCTACCTAAAAAGCTTGCTCTCCTCTTGGCCAAAGCTGGGAAACTACAGAAGAAGTGCTCTACGGGTTCTTCCCCTTCCTCATCTCTGCAGCTTCTGCAATATTCGTGGGAAAATATTCCTAGTCTTGAAGAGTGCCTGCCAAATAGCCAATGACCGGCTACACAAGCCGTGACCATCGCAATATCCTCTTATGAGAGGCTTAGCAACTCCGTCGTCTTTTTCTTATCTATTTTCGGCCATAGTAGCCTAGTTGTTCTACAAGTCGCCTCCTCTAGCCATGACCTGTTGGCCTCTCGTATCATGCTATTTCGAAGTAATAATTTGCAGGTTGCCATGGGTATTCCAATAGTGCCTCTGTTCTCACATAGGGGGAGATTGGTACCTTTCCTGGCTAGCTCATCGGCCCTGCAATTTCCTTCAATATCTCTGTGTCCCGGAACCCATATGAGGCTGACCTTGAACACGGCGCTAATATCATTTATATCTGCAAGGAATTCCTGCGCAACCTTCGATCTCAGCATTACCGTGTTCATTGATTTAATGGCCGCTTGGCTATCCGAGGATATTAATCGTAGTCTTCGTTACGGCATGCGTACTGAGGTACACAGCCATCCCCTTTATAGCTAAAACCTCTGCCTGATAGACACTGCAGGGGTCTGGAATTCGGACGGGTAATTCCAGTCCCAGTTCCTTTGAGAAAACTCCGTAGCCGACTCTATTGTCCAGTTTGGATCCATCCGTGTAAAAATTCAATTCCCCCCTTCTCAATGGTCTTGGTGTTTGCCAATCACTTCTTGACGGAATGCTCGTCTTAAAGAGCCTATCGAAGATTGGTTTAAGAGCGGAGTAGTCAACTTCTTGGTTGTAACTACCCAGAATGTGAAGTATCGAGGCGTGACCGAACCGCCGATCCTTCCATAACACCATACTTTTTAGTCTGAGCGCTGAATCAGCGGCCGCGTATTTTCCCACCAGGTTTATAGCGGGAAAATCGGTTATCACCTCTAGCGCTTTGTTTTTTAGGGTGGTCCTTAAGGCACCTGAAATGCATATAAACGCTGTTGTTTGGACCTTACTCAATAGCTTTAGATAACTTGCCTTCTGAGTTGCTGGTCACCATACAAGTATTCCATATAATAGTATTGGCATGACCACCGTGGTGTACAGCCAATGTGTAATACGGAGTGGTAACCCCCACCTGATTCCGACCCCTTGCTTGAAAGTGTGTAATGCAACGTTGGCCTTCCTTACTCTTTCCTCTATATTAGGTTTCCACGTTAGTTTCCTGTCTAATATGAGGCCTAGATACTTAACATTCTCCTTCAAAGATATCTCCAAACCCTTAAATACTACGGGGAGATTATGGGAAGCCTGTTTTTCCTTGTAAAGAGAATTGCTTCGGTTTTATCGGGATTTATTCCAAGTCTCCTACTCTCAGTCCAATTTCTAAGTGTGGCGATGTTAGAACGCAAAATCTCCATTAGGGTATTTGGGTATTTGCCTTTAACGGCAATTGCAAGGTCGTGAGCATATGCTGTAACGTGGCAAATTCCAGAGAAGAGGGGAGAGAACCCCTCCCTGAGGAGTGCCTCTACAGACCTGTCTGCTTATTGTGGTGTTGCCAAGCTTAGCGGTTATCTTCCTGCTGACAAGTATAGACTCAATCAGCGCCGCTACGTTATGTTCAACTTTAAGCTCTTCTAAGGCACCCGTTATGGCACTTGCATTAATGTTGTTGAAGGCGCCTTCTATGTCTACAAAGGCAACCAGAGCATACTCTTTTTCTTACAGTCTTTTTTCCACCAACCCGACGAGCGAGTGTAAAGCGGTTTCCGTAGATTTGCCTACTAGATGGTATCACGCCCCGTACATAATCATCCACTATCCTCTCTAAAATTTTTAGAAGGAAATACGTAAGGCTGATGGGTCTGAAGTCCTTGGGATTAGTGTGAGAGGACCTACCTGCCTTGGGTATGAAGGAGACTTTTGTCTCTCTCCAGCCTAGCGGAAAGAGAACTATTCTTGGCTTTAGTCACCTGATTAACTAGCCCGTCCAATTCCACCTGTGTGGCGAGGTTTCGGGTAGGTATCTTTGGCAGTAAAGTCCTTAGTTTATTGTTGTAAATTCCCCAGTCGCTATTTCGTACATTTCTGAACTCCAGGCATTGAAAATAACGACCGGAAAATAGTGAAGCTACTAAATGGTTGTAAAAATTTTAAATTCGCACAAGTTCTACCGCGCCCAGGTCTACAGCGGTAATCAGCTTTACAGAGCTCGTCTCTTTGTCGCTCTTAAGCTCTAGAGTTCTAACTAACCCCACAGCGCACAACAATTCTGTATCTCGTAACAGCTCACAGTGTTAACCCACGCCATAGCGTGAACCAGCTCTACAGCGCTCATCAGATCTACATCACTAATAGCTCTTGGATGTGTTGCCTCAGCAGCAGGGTGGGCAATATTCTTTGCATAATATCTCAATTCTGCTATCTCACTGAGCTGACTCATTAAAATGAGCTTGAGTAATTGAGTGGACCCCTGAAAATCGACTCAGGTCTAGTAACGACTTATTACAAAACTTAGTTTCGTTTCGTAAAAAATTCTCAGAAAAACGGCTTAGAACAATTCTTTTTAAATCAATTCAAAACACTTAGCCCGGCGAGGGCTTAACTTAGACATAATTTTTATTGTCTATTGTGATATTACTGAATAGAAAGGTTTTCTCTCAAACGATAACTGCGGTATCAGCCTTCTAGGCATAGGTTATAAGGTCCTATCGAGCGTATTGTGTGCAAGACTGAAGCCCCCTGCAACGAACTGATTGGGCCTTATAAGTATGGGTTTAGATCTGGTAAATCCACCATAGACCAGGTATTCACTATACGCCAAATCTTGGAGAAGACCAGAGAGAAGGGGATCGACACTCACTATCTATTCGTCGGCTTCAAAGCCGCTTTCGACAGCACGAAAAGGAGTTGCCTATACGCCGCGATGTCTGAATTTGGTATCCACGCGAAACTAATACGGCTGTATAAAATGACGTTGAGCAATACCACAAGCTCCGTCAGGATTGGGAAGGACCTCTCCGAGCCGTTTGATACCAGACGAGGTTTCAGACAAGGCGATTCCCTGTCGTGTGATTTCTTTAATCTGATGCTGGAGAAGATAATAAGAGCTGCAGAACTTAACCGCTCTGGAACAATTTACTACAAGAGCGTGCAATTACTGGCGTATGCTGATGACATCGACATCGGTATCAAAATTCGAAGTGTGTTCTGCCTTCTCCAAGTGGGATAAGGAAGCAAAGCGAATGGGTCTGGTAGTAAACGAAGACAAGACGAAGTATCTCCTGTCATCAAACAATCAATCAGCGCATTCGCGGCTGGGCACCCACGTCACTGTTGACAGTTATAATTTCGAAACAGTAGAGAACTTCATTTATTTGGGAACTAGAATTAACAGCAATAATAATGTCAGCCCTGAAATCCAACGGAGAATCACTTTTGCCAACAAGTGCTAGTTTGGACTGAGTAGGCAATTCAGAAGGAAAGTGCTCTCTTGTCGTACGTAAACCACGCTCATCATGCCCGTGTTAGCGATGGCGAGTACTGCAGACGATGGAATGATGTGCTGTACGAGCTTTACAACGACATGGACATTGTAAAGCGAATTAAAGTAAAGCGGCTCCGCTGGCTTGGTCATGTCGTTCGAATGGACGCAAACGCTCCAGCCCTGAAAGTATTCGACTAGCAGAGGAAGAGGGAGGCCTCCTCTGCGTTGGAAAGACCAGGTGGAGAAGGACTTGGCTTCACTTGGCATTTCCAATTGGCATCAGTTGGCACATAAGCGAAACAACTGGCGTGCTTTGTTGGACTCAGCCAAATTCGCTTATACGTCAAATATACGACTCAATTATAATTGAGCTATATCGACTTTAATCGATAATCATGAAGTTCAATTCGGGATTTACACCACTCCAATATATCGTGCAAATCTTATTCGAAATTGAACTTAGAGGGAGAAACATGTCTGCGAATTGTGACTGTGCTGCGTTGATACTACTCGCCGTAGCTGTGAAAAGGAAAAACGTTCGTATACACTTGCTTTCATAACCCTATTGCTATATTCATCACTTTTTATCCGCCAGAGAGCGGGAAGCCCCTTGTAAATTTCCAGGAATTCACACCAAAACTTTCGGGTTTCCATCTTCTGAATTTTTTTCCTATCTTTTCTCTTCAAAAACAACTACGGAACTGTGTTACTTTCAATTTAAACGACACAACTGATTTGCGCAAATTGTTTGAGTTTGAGTAAAAATCAAAATTTTTTGATTTTTGCTCAGTTCACTGCGCAAAAAGTACAAACTGCTAAATACACAGCACAACCGAACTGTACACAGTTCAATTTGTGCAGTTATTTGCGTCGTCTATTCTGCCTATTAGCGGTTACACCCCCAAGCAAGAAGAAGAAGGTAACTGTGAGTAATAAGATTGCTATGGAAAAACAGCATGTGCTCAAGATGAAGTTCCGCAGGTAGCTGATGTCCACCATAGAGTGTTTAAACCTTAGCCTAGCGAAAGCACGGCAGCTTAGGAGAAAGTGCTTTGATCATTCCAACTTGCCGTTCTCCAAACGGCTCTGGAAATTGGTGCCGGCTACGATGTTGAGTCGTACCACAAGAGTTCTTATTGCACAGTGACCAGTCAATACGCCTGTTAGCACGGAAAGTTGATGCTTGGTCAGACTGAGAATCTTCTTTGATCACCTACAATCCGCTATTTGACAAGTCGAGGTTTCTGTCCAGCGCTAAGTCGACCAAAAACACATCTGCTCATGAATAGGCCACTGGCCATCACAGGATATAGGGGCTCCCGTCTGCGTAGATAACCATGAATTTAACTTGCGTAGAAAATTCATAAGCCTTACAGTTACTTGTAATGTCACTACGCAATGTCCTACTGTAAGCTATAAAGCATGATCGTCGCTTGGCAATCAAAGTAAATACATATATGACGTATCTCTTGAAATACGCTGCATAAACCCGGGAGTCTAAATTTGAGTTTTACCTTTATATATATATAGTCCCTAACAGAAAACACCTCCTCCAAATCTTCAACTCAACTTCGACTCATCCGTTTATAGGTTTAATGGGCCTCTGTATCAGAGGTTTCCTCTCTTTCACTCACTCCTTGGAGAGATCCACTTGCAGTCAGCATCAGTTTCTTCAGGTATGAAGTCGAAGTTTCCAAAAATCGTCGAGTGTCTAAACGTCGGGTTTTAGGATAATCTAGTATGCCGATGATGGTGGTTTTTCTTCGTAGCAATACACTCGGCGGCTTGACATAGTCTTTCGAGGACGTTTCCCTATAGGCGAAAAATTTTAAATTGTAGTACTTTTTCAGTTTTAAGATGACGTCAACATACGGAAAGGTCAACACACGAAGCTTTGAGTCCTAGCTCCCACTTACATGTGAACAGACGTTACTGGCAATTATGTGTGGCTCCCTTAAAGCTATCTCTTTTCATCCGTGGTCCAAGGCTTCATACATGCATTACTGACGCTGCCAAAGAGCATAAACGAGGAAGTAATAGCCAGGAAAGTTTATTACGTGCAAACATTAAATGCCACCGGGTATGCGAATGACATTGACTTCTTCTCTTATTTAGACCAGGTTTATCGATATGACTTTCTTCAACTACCTAGCTACACAAAAAGGAAAAGCTTGGGGATCCAAAAAAGAATAATTCTAGACAGTAGTCGTTAGTTCTAAATCGGCAAGCAATTGAATAGCAGATCTGTATCTTGACAAATAAAAGTTACACTTAAAAATTTCCAATCCAGTGCGACCTCCTAAATCGCCTAGAAATATGGAAGATGTTTAAAAAAGGTTACAAGAATTTGTGACACGATTTTCAGAGAATTGTTGTACCCAAGATATGTGGGCCTGGAAAATTTTCTGTTATTTTGCACAACTTTTTTCAGGATTTATTATCTTCAATAAATACAGGATACTTAAACCACTGCTTTTTTATTTTAGCCCTAATTAAGACGCTTGTCTTTAATCTAATTGATCCTATGCGTAATCTCTATGTTGTCTTTGACATACAAACATACATACAGTTAGACAAATCCGGTTGAAAGTTTCTCTTGTAAGTAAATCTAAAACAAATTGACTTTTAAAACATTTCTGAGCTTATTGCAAATTAAATTAACGTTTCAAACATTTTTGAACTAATTGCTGCGTGTAATAATAATTTATCATCGTTCACAAACCCAATAAATATGTATGTATGTAGTTGCTACTACTAAATCGAAAATTACTAAGTTACGCCCGAATTTTACTGGCGTCTCGCACTCATGCGTATGACTTGTCGCTAATGCGTTGAGTTTTCCATATTAGTTGACGTGGGCTGAAATGATGCCCTGAAGCAACGATTGCTGCACGCATATCGAGCGAAATATATTTAGTCTGGAGCCCACGTTGTACATACATATGTACATAATTGACACTAAAGGAGAATGGAGTGAATGCAGAAGGCAACTACGCAATGCGCAGCACCGCCTGCCATGCAACTGTAGCAACTTTAGGTGGCACCTTTGACGGATGCTTGTGCAATGCGGCGAACGCAAAGAAATTGAGTTTTAAATGGGCGGAAAATTATGGATGTAGATTAAATAATATTTATGGAAATGATGAATGGGGTACAAAAAGTGACATGTGCAGGCAAAAGTAAAAAATTTATGTATACTGAGTATGTAGTGTAGTGGTTAGAAGTGCGCACTACCACTCCGTGCGGCTTGGGCTCAAGCCCTGGTCCGCGCAACATTGAAAAAATATAGAAAAAAGTTTTTCCTAACAGCGGTCGCCCCAAAAACTAACATTTTGTGTAAGTGCCAATCTATTATTATTATTACTATTATTATTATTAGTACCTGGGTGACCGAGCTTTGCTCGGTATTTTTCGAATCTGTCGCATAATCTTACTTACCAAGAGCATAAATTTACAAAATAGATTTCCAAAATATCGAACACTAACCACAAAAAGTCACTTAAGCCTGTTTGGCGGTTAGCATGCGCACTCCAAATTTCATCCAAATCGGTCAAACCGTTCCCGTGATAGTGGTCGATATAAGAAGGAATAATTAAAATGCAGTCAGGTGGCAACCCTAGGTGGCAATCCTACTTAGAAATATTCTGGTTGGTATACGGCCTCAAATACCTTCCATTTAATATCCATATTGCCATATATTGCTTAATATTTAAAAAAAAAATCGGAAAGGTGGCAACCCTCTAAGCTGCCTTTAGTGGCAACACCCAAGTAGAAAATCTTAGAAGGAAGCATACTAACCATACACCAAATTTCATCGAAATCGGTTTAGCCGTTCCCGAGATAGTGGTCGATATATGAAGGAATAAATAAAATGCGGCCAGGTGGAAACCCTAGGTGGCAACCCTACTCAAAAATACCTTGGTTGGTATACGGCCTCAAATACGTTCCATTTGATATCCATATTGCCATATATTGCTTAATATTTAAAAAAAATTCGGAAAGGTGGCAACCCTCTAAGCTGCGTTTAGTGCCAACATCTAAGTAGGAAATCTTGGAAGGATGCATACTATCTATGTAGCAAATTTAATCGAAATCGGTTTAGCCGTTCCCGAGATAGTGGTCGATATCTGAAGGAATAAATAAAATGCGGTCAGGTGGAAACCCTAGGTGGCAACCCTACTCCAAAATACTTTGGTTGGTATAAGGCCTCAAATACCTTCTATGTGATACCCATATTGCCATATATTGCTTAATATTTAAAAAAAAATCGGAAAGGTGGCAACCCTCTAAGCTGCCTTTAGTGGCAACATCTAAGTGAAAAATCTTAGAAGGAAGCATACTATCCATGTACCAAATTTCATCGAAATCGGTTTAGCCGTTCCCGAGATAGTGGTCGATATCTGAAGGAATAAATAAAATGCGGTCAGGTGGCAACCCTACTCGAAAATACTTTGGTTGGTATACGGCCTAAAATACCTTTCATTTGATATCCATATTGCCATATATTGCTTAATATTTAAAAAAAATTGATATAGGTGGCAACCCTGTGAACCACCCCAAGTAGCAACACCAAAGTAGAAAATCTTAAAACAAAGCATACTACCCATATA
>JAPVRG010214690.1:0-11485 GCA_029783565.1 Rhagoletis cerasi | reverse complement strand
TGTTATCCTGAACTAATTTCTACCTCCACTTTCGACCATACGTGGTGAAAAAAATTTATACTACACAAGTTGTGAAAATAATATTAAAAACTTACGTGTTTAATAGGGATTCCAAAATGGTATAAAAGTTATAACCTTTAAGTTTTGCTGCTGTTGTTATTACGATTTGAATCTAAAAGGATGCTAATTTAGATGTCTTCGGAAAAAATTCAAATAATACAAGTTGAACTTTTTTTTGTTATATGGGACAAACAGCAACAGCATAATGCGTTTCTGTATTATTTTATTATTTATTATAAAATATGCCCAAAATGGCGTATATCAATTGCTATGTATATCAGTAAAATAAGTCATATGATTAATTATCGATTTTAACATCGTTAAATGCATAACGGCATCGATAAATATAACAAATCGATAAAAATGAGAGCGATAATAATATCGGTAAGTACGCTCGGTTATGATATAAACGAAGTCTTTCAATGAATGTATGTATCGATAACGATATCAATTATGATATACATCTAATATGCATAGGAATGCAAAGAAAGATCTGGTAAGTAAATATATCACGATATCTACGTATGAATCGATAGTCGGATATGTACGCGTATTGATGTATTTGTGGAAATTGATCGATTATATTGTTTGATGATATCGATATAAATATATGTATGCATATGGAAAAAGACAAATCGATAAAAATTATATCGATAAATACGTTCGATTACGATGCTAACGATTATTATAGTCATGCATCGATAACCATAACTTGAAAAAGTCAAACATTCTCGAACTGAAAGAAAATCGGAGAGGTAAGTCTACGATCGGTGAAAAAAATTAATAGTTCTTAAAAAAGATAAATAAAAGGCTTGCTTTTCACTGAATTGAGCTTATTTTTGCCTTCCACGCATCGCCCACTCTATTGTAAAATAAATGGATCACTCACTCATTTTCTATCTCTCCATTCTTTCGTACGCTTCACACTGCCGTCTCTAGAGTTTTATTATCGTTTTCCTTTTGTCCTTTGAGACTTTAGTGCCACCTAGCCACTCATTTTTGAGGCATATTTAACGGCGCGCACCTACCCAAAAATGAAAAAATATATATATAGGGAAGCAGCTCCTGACATTGATGCTATTAATAAACCGGTTGTCATAATAATAGTAGTATTAAAGTGCTAAAATTTCACGCTCTATATGTATTAGTTTATATACCTGCCTCAAAGCAAACATACTTATAGGTACATACACAAGCAAGAAAATAAACTAGAATTAATTTTCGATAATTTGTCTTACAAATGGAGCGCGCAAACAGGCGCACCTAACTAATATTTGTTTATGTACAAAAAAAAAACAGCACAATAACAAAAAACCTAAAAATAACATGCAATTATTTTAGTAAATAAATATGAACAACGACGTGCTTACGAAACAAATTCGCCTGCCAGTTTTTGGTTATTGATATGCATACGCTTTTTCTTTTTTCTTTCCTCCTTTGTTTTCGTATTTTTTCTTTTTCTGTAAAGCAGTCAGGTAGGCAGCTAAAACTTATTTGTACGTTGCATACTTTTAAGGTGAGCTGAAATAATGCTTTTGTATTGACTTGCTGGCGTTATGCACATTTATTACAAGTTATTATGGGTAAAGCTATAGCATATTTTTGACAGCTCATATAAATCTAAAATATTAGCTAGCTGCAGTGCATCGTAAAGGGGTGCTTTGGTGTTGGACAACTGCCAAAAAGTATGCAAAGCGCAGCTGGTATTTAATGGAAATATTGAAAATTTTCAATTGCATAGTTTTACGAATATTGAAAGACAGTAATTTAACATATTTTCATATTTTAAAAAAGGCGGAAATTAAAGAGTGAGCAAGGGCCTTACGTACCTATCACGATGCCCAAGGACACGTTAAAGTATGCAGTCATACCTCTGAAGCAGATCCAGTACCACTCTTTGGTTGATAGGTCCGAAAATAAATGTCTTTAGGAAAAAGTTAGAGGTTCCATATGTTTCAAAAATGATTTTTAGAACTTGAAACCACAAGGACATGTGTGGTGAAAAAAATTGAGTACTTCCTTCAAGAAGGTGGCTTTTAAAATCTATCTGCCCTCCAACCACATTTTTTTCAGAACAAAATTTGTATTTAAAGGGAAGAAAAATTTTACAAGCTACTTGAGAAAATGGCCCTAAAAAGCGTAGTTTTTCATGACTTTAAAACTTTACAAATTTAGCCTGTTGTTGCCATTCTTAGAGACCTTTCGAGACTTTTCGAGGCTTTCTCGGATATTTTTTCGGACTTTTATTGAGATCCTTTGGAGACCTTGGTATTTTTTGAGATCTTTGGGGATTTTTGATGATTCATTTATAACTCTTCGAAATTTTACGACCCCTTTCAGTTTCATTGGCATATCTGAACCTTAAATTTGTTTTTTATGAATGCGCGAAAAAATTTAAACCCAAAAATACCGCCTATTTTCTGCTCAAAAAATATAAAAAAAAATTCGCTTTGTTTAGCTAAGAAGCAAAAACTATTGGACTTTCTCGCTCGGAATGTTAAAAGTCTAGAGGTAACAATATTTTTGTTTTGGTTTCATAAAATTGATGCTCGGCAAGGACATCTTTTATGTGTACGTATTTGCTTGTAAGCATTTTCAAGAATTATGGCGCATTTAGGCGGTAAATTAATTAATTACATCGTTGCTGAATGAAATGAAAGTAATGGGGCGGAACATTTTAAGTGTTGATGTGAAAGTAAAGTTTTGTAGGGCATCGATGGTTTTGGAGGGGTAACGATGGGTGTTGAGAAATGACATTTGGTTATAATTACATAAACAGCATTAAATGTGGTGTGATTCCGAAATTGAAAGCTGTTGCTTATTACTTTTCACAAAAAAAAACATAGAATAAGAATTTGTTTCCCTAAAATATTTTTTAGTGGTACCGAAGGATTTTTAAGGCAATTAAAAAAAATAAAAATTTGAGATCGATATTGAATAAGTGGTCTTCATCCTAGCATCATTGATTACGGGAAGGGAAGCTTGGGTCGGGTCCCCAAGTAAGCTATACATATATATAATACGCGAATCAGATGTGCACCGTTAGTTCGATTTTCAAAAATGATATGTTTTCCTTTTTGGAAAAGAGTTGCCACATTTTAAACAATTAGATTCAAATCATTTAAAAGTTAAATCAATTTACAATATGGGTAACAATCGAAATGGGTTTGAAAAGGCGTTATTTCTTAACTACATGCAGAAAGGTTGCCACCTGTTTAAGAAACCAAATTCAATTTGAATTAAGGATATTAGGTAATTGAAATATGTATCACCATATTGGGGTTGGACAAAAGAGGTGTAAGAAGGTTTTAGTTTAAAAAATATTTTGAAGAGGGTTGCCACTTGTTTAAATTATATACAAGTTATATGAAATATTAAAATATGGGTGTCAAACGAAATAGTGGAAATCCTTATTTGAACATTGAGAATATTTTTGAGGTGCTTGAAGAGCGTTGCCACCTGTTTAAAAAGTTTAGTAAGTTAAATAAATTATACAAAAATGGGTACAAATGAAATGGGTTTAAAAAGGCTTTTTCGAACTATTTTCAGGAGGGTTGCCACATGTTTAAAAACTCTAGTTCATTCTGAATGAAGGGAGTTAGGTAATTGAAATATGTATCACAGCATGGGTATAAGAAAAAAGAGCTTTTAGAAAGTTTAAGTTTGAAGATATTTTGAGGAGGGTTGCCACCTGTTTGAAAAGTCGAATTGAATTAAACCATACACAAGTTTTATGAAACATTAAACTATGGTGTCAGAGTGTTGCCACCTGTTTAAGAAGTTTAGTATGTTAAATGAATTGAAATGGCTTAAATTATGAACTATTTAAGCAGGGTTGCAAAATGTTTAAAAAATCTGATTTATCTTGCACTAAGGCAATTAGATAATTTAAAAACATATGTACCACAATTCGGGTATAAGACCAAAGAGGTTTAATAAGGTTTTAGTTAGAAAATTTTTTGAAAAGGTTGAAAAGTCGAATTTAATTAAATTATATACAAGTTACATGAAATACTAGAATATGGTTGTCAAACGAAAGAGTGCATGAAATCTTTGGTTTGAACACTGACAATATTTTTGAAGTATTTGCAGAGGGTTGCCACTCAGAAATGCCTGAACGGCTTTAGATGAAATTTGAGACACGGGTCGCTTAAACTCTAATATTTGAAATATTTTTTAGGTTTTTGAAGTGGGTTGCCACCTGTTTAAAAAGTCAAATTATATTCTGGCTGTTCAACGCTACGCATGTAAGCAATAACCCACGAGCAGAACGAGGTACGATAAAAAATGCTAGCGTATGATTGTTACCAGAAGGCTTGCAGTGCTGAAATGGAGAAAATATGCCGTCCTATGATTGTTACCAGAAAGCTTTCAGTGCTGAAATGGACCCTTTGGGAGAAGCAAATAAAGATAACATAGCACACTTTCAATAATTCTTGGACTTGATCCACGTTTGAGCCGATGATAATAAGAACCCACCCAGAACAAGAACTCATTTCCCAATATCCGGATCTGCCATCCAAGACTCAACTGAAATGTCAAATGCATTCTTCTACAGCAGCGCGAAAAGGATTGGATGAAATGGGTCTGAGGACAGCACCAATAAGAGCGAAACTCATCTAAACGGCACTTACCATCCTTGGCTTGAAACGCTTTGATTTCTCTATAACGTCATCATCAGAGGATTGCTCTTCAGTACGTTATCGTTTCGATACTCAGTGGTCATTGGAATTTTGGTGGGAATCCGGGTGTCCTCACCCTTAGGATTGCCGCTAGCTAAGGCTTTGCTAAAGATTCTCGTCTATCAGTAGCTGAAATAGAAGACCCCGTTGAGAAGTATAAATCGTTGCTCTATGAAGCGGCAGAGCATACACTGACGCTATCAGGGATCAGGGAGATAATTCAGGTTTCAGCCGTTCAGCAGGTGCACTTCACGAAGGTCCGGCAGTAGGTGCAAGAAGGCAAAAGATGAGGTGGAAGGCGAAGTCCAAGGACTTCTAAGCTGAGTTTTTCTCCTGTTTCTCCATTTTCGTACGCAATAACTGCTTGGGAGGAAGCTAGGGATAGCCCACTGACTGCAATGGCTTTATGGACACATCTTTGCCGTCCAGGCTGAGCGAGACCAGATATTTTTTAGTATCATCAGGCTCATTCCAATATTTTAGAACTCACTCAGGTGTATGCGGTAAAACGGAGACGTCCACCGCAATAACCACCATCACATGATAAGTTTGACTAAAAGTGGATATCAGACGTATCTAAGGTCCACAAATAAGTGTTCGGTCACCGTTCTGGGACGCACATCCCAAGAATATTCCACCTTATAGCTGGGGTGATTTGTGGGTTGAAGAAAAAATGAGTGAATCATCTGAATACTCGCACAGACCAGAGCCTGAACCTTCGCCAAGACATACGCTTAAAACCTTTACACCCTTCCCAAAGGTTTTATGCATACCTGCTACCCAGTACTGGGCGGATCTGTGCCTGAGCTATGACAGGAATTGTTATATATTAATAGCCCCCCTTTATGTGGAGCATACCACCAAACTTCTGGAAGTTTTTACATACGAAAATTACCCCAGAGAAGTTATAGGCATGAAGATATGGTTTGACGGCCAAGAGTTGGTGTTAGAATAATTCCTTCTTCCTAGCCATTAAAATTGACTTTTATTTTATACGAGTGGAATCCATAAAGTAGTCTAAATTTACATGGTCTAGTCTTTTTATATACTTTCCATTTAACAATAAGTCAAAAGTATTTAATATAAAAGCTTGCAAATGAAACAAATCCATAACTTTTTTTGTGGCGCCAACGTTTTTCTAAAACACATTATCTGAACATTCTTTACCTTCCGCTCAATTAAAATCCACACACAAGCACTGTATCACTTAGTGAGGCTTTACAAAATTTATTTCATTAATTTTGAAAGAATACTAACAACAAAATATGTCCAAAAAAATAACGCAATTTAGCGCTAAGTAAAAGCGAGAAAAGACACATAAGAAAATAAAAATAAGAAAAAATAAAAGCGAAAAATTGCATTAACCACAATTACTTTGGCTGATGCTGCCACAACCAGATTACGAAGACAAAGCGACAGCAAAGTGATACGTTCTTACATCCTTACATTCTGGTAAACCACATTACTTGTACGAGTATGTATGTACATATATACAAAAAAGTAAACCAAAAGTTACTTACAAAACGCAGAAAAAAGGGGATTGAAAAAGAAATACATAAATAAATGAAATAAAATGCACGTATGAAGATTTACTTCCACTAACCTTAATTTTTTAGCAGCCTTGTAGGAAAATATAAGTTAGAGATTCATATTTAGGAATAGTCCTAAATAGTTGGAGGTCATCTGGGAATGCTGTAAGGAACTATTGTAAGGAACTGATACAAACCGTCACCAAAACATATACGTATATGTCAACAAATATTCAATATTTTCTGATCCTTTTTGTTCCTATCAAAATGAACTGTTTTAAAAAATATGAGCACGGATCCAAGGCTGCTCCGAAACCAGAAAACCATGATGAAAGGAGATTCGCACCATATTCGCATTCGATAGCTTATTTCGCATAAGGATAAGCTAAAATTCAGCTTTTAATATAGATTACGGTAGCTTACAGTGACCAGTATTCTAAGAAGACAAAATACCGTAGTTTTTGGCTTCCATTGTGTAATCTAAGCTGAGTAATTTAAAAAACATAAATTCTTGTTCCTAGAAAGTTTAGGAGGCCCATGAGTTATCTTCTTCCCTTATAAACAGCCGCAATCGTTATCGGTTTCTTTTTAAGAAAATTATCGGATATTTAAACATTCTTCTCGTCTCCATGCTTTCTACGAAGAATTTTGTCTGGTAATTCACTATTTTTTGC
Organism: Rhagoletis cerasi; assembly: GCA_029783565.1. Classification (NCBI taxonomy): domain Eukaryota; kingdom Metazoa; phylum Arthropoda; class Insecta; order Diptera; family Tephritidae; genus Rhagoletis; species Rhagoletis cerasi. The sequence goes on along the minus strand of JAPVRG010214690.1, from coordinate 4,540 downwards.
TGCTAGCAGTTGCCGTACACCTATTCTCGATATTTTCTTGTTTGTTTGAAAATGGTGTAGAAATAGCAAGATGTGTCTAGGAGGTGGTCATAGGACTTTCATTCGCTGCGCCAGAGGAATGATCAGAGCTGCATGAAATGGAGTTTCCATCCAAAATTGAAAAAGTGAAGATAAAAATTGCGAAGAGTGTACGTATTTAAAAATTAACGGGAAAAATAGAAAATACAAAAAGCAAAGAAAAAAATAAAGAAGAAAGCAACGAAAGGAAGAAGGTTTTAAAGATGAAAGGAAATGAAGAGAAACCAGCAACACGAGAACAATAGAAAATAAAATAAAGGAAAAGAAACATGGAAAAATTGTAAATAGTAAAGAAACCAAGAAAGGAAAATATCGTTATTGATTGAAATATCGATAATAATGTTTGGGAATTTAGCAAAAAAATATTGAAAAATGTTCCAGAAAAAAGGCAGAGATCGATTTAATGTCGGACTAATTTATTGATAATTATATTAAAAAATCTAAGGAAAAAATAATAAGAAATACATCGATTGAAAAAAGGTCAAAGAAAATCCCAAAACATTAAAAAATTACCAAAACCAAGAATGAAATTTATAAGGGGAGAATAGAAACAGCGACAACCAAAGAATTACTAGAAAATATATTTTCATTTCAGGAAAAAAAAATATTTAGGAATGTATAGCGGTATGTATATTGAAAGAAAATTTTTTTAAATAAATTAAGGTAAACAATTTATAAAAACCGGCGAAAACGAAAAAAGTTAGGAACATAAAAATTAGAAAAATAAATAAATAAGAAAAAAAACAAACAAAAAACAAAAATGAAATGAAAAGCAAAAAATGCCCATAAAGCCATAAAGTAAGAATAACTAGAAATATCGGATTAATTTATTGTTATTTATATTGAAAAATTTATCGAAATAAATAGCAAGAAATATATCGATTAAAAAAAGGTAAACAAAAAATCACATAACATTAAAAAATTACTAAAACCAAGAATGAAATTTATAAGGGTAGAATAGAAACAGCGACAACCAAAGAATTACTAGAAAATATATTTTCATTTCAGGCAAAAAAAATATTAAGGAATGTATAGCGGTATGTATATTGAAAGAACATTTTTTTAAATAAATTAAGGTAAAAGATTTATAAAAACCGGCGAAAATGAAAAAGTTAGGAACACAAAACTTAGAAAAATAAATAAATAAGAAAAAAAAAACAAACAAAAAACAAAAATGAAATAAAAAGCAAAAAAATAACCATAAAGCCATAAAGACGTTTCTTATTCAACGATAGTAAACAATTTTTTGTTGATAATATCGTTATTAAAATTCTTTCGATAAATGTCGGTGACTAAATCCATATTCACATTTATAGCATTTTATATGAATATGCCTATCATAATGAAGCGATAAATTATGTAGATCAATGTATCGGAAGGAACATAAGAGTAAATAATATATAATAAGTACATATAGAAGTTCCCATTATCGGAATCATACCAAAAATTGTTATAGCTTAAAAAATTCCCCGCTATTAAAATATCGCAATCATTTAAAAATATTTATAGCTATAAGTTAATAAATCGGTAATTATATCGTTAATGTTATCAAGTATATCGATAAATATATTGAAATGTATATTGGTAATGATTAGAGTGATACATTTAACAATATACCAAAATTTTTTAAAGCCTGAAAATTCTCCATTATTGAAGTATCGAAATTATTTAAAAATATTCATAGCTATAAGTTATATATCGACAAATATATTGATAATTTTATCATCTATATCGATAAATATAACAATATGTACATCGCTAATGATTAGAGTAATAAATTGGTCGCTACTACGATAAAAAAATCGGTGTTAGTGCTTTTCATTTCGAGTGAGTTTTTAAGCTTTACAACAAAGCGTTGAGGTTGATAAAAATATCCCTACATTGATTTTTTCCTTTCACCCACCTTGGTAACTCACAAACAAATAAGAGATTTAAAAGGTTTCCTTTTCCAACTAGGAACATTCAACAAATTCAAAACTGTTGCTATAGACAAAGTTCTAAGAATATCTACGTCAAGTCCAACCACTTCCGAACAAAAGCGAAAGCTTTGTATTCAAACTGCTTCATTCACACTTCCTTCCTTAGTGGCTGCAACTTTAGTATGTGGCGCCACCTACCTTTTTCGTCTTTTATTTTATTTTTCTCCTCATACAAGACTTTTCCAACTCTTCATCTCTACTACCCCTACACATTTACTAGTTACTGGTATATGAGGAGGCTTTTTCTTAGCCTATGTGCAAGCGCTGGCTAAGGTCTTCACTCACTTTTATTATTATTTTTTTTTAAACACTCTGTCTGTTTCGTCCTTTTTCCTTTGATCTTTGCAATTTTTCTCTTTCTTTTTTGAAAATTTATCTCCGTAATCTTGCAGTGGAACCACAAATTTCACAGTTCACAGCCACAAATATTCATTTCTATTCATACGTAGCTTATGTGTGAGTGGTTGTTTGGTGCCACACCATATTGCCAGCCACTTTTGAACGGCACTTCAGTGCATGTGTGTTTGTTTGTGATGGTTCCCACAAACAAAAAAAAGTATAGTTGAACATGTATGTGAGAGAAGTAAGGAAAAAAATTTAAAAACATTAAGCATATCTTTCAGGCGCCTTCAGCTATGCCGCAAATGCACTTACCTAGACTCAACCGCCAGCGTAGCTAGATACACGTACATACAAGCCATATGGCATAGAAATTTCTAATGTTTGCATTGCAACACACACCGTAGCACCCACAGCTTCGCGCCATGCCTTAAGGTATGCAATGACAGCCATTGCTTTTGCGTGTCACAACAGCTGATGCTGCAAATTTGTTAAGTTGGCGTCGTCGCGTGTCTCTGCCTCCGCCGCCGCTGCTGCTCTGCCTCTAGTCAACATGCTGCACAACATTATCCGCTTTCTAATCACCGACAACAACTTTATAATCCTTATGCCAATTCTCATCAACAGCAGCAGCGCCACCTCTAACTCAGCTTGAGTGCCTGAGTGTCTGCCTCGCTTGCTCGCCTTCTCCGCCGCAGCGTGATATTATAATCTTATTAATTTCAAATAAGCGTTTATCTCACGTTTCCGTCGCTTGTTTCAATGTGGAATTTTTTCGTTGAAGCACTTTTTCGCATCTAATTTTTTATTTTTATTTTTAATTATTTCCTTGTAGGTAGCAATACCAGTCAACCAAACAGCTGGCAGTCTTTAAGCGCCTTGCATGCCATCGCATAAATGTATGAGGGTATGTGTGTGATCTCTAATGCTGCAGAATGTTAGCATTCGCGTTCTTGCTGACACTTGCAAAATGCATATAGTGAACGCGTGTTGTCATCCTACGCCTCAACTTGCATACATCTCACACCTCAGAGCGCTTGTGCCTTCTCTTATCCTTCTTTCCCATACCTTTGCCGTCAGCTGGCTCGTATTTTAGTCGATTTTATTTACAATGTCACTGTGTGTACCCTTTTTAATTAGAATTTATATTTATTACCGCATTTGGCCTTCTAAATGAATAAAATACAGACACCTACACTCACACACACACCCACACGACCTCCCATACACACGCACACATCCTCTTTGTATAGATATTAACTTGCACCTGTTCTTTTTACTGTCCTGTTTTTGTCATGTTTAAGTAATTAAATGCTCTTGTGTCCAATGAAATTCATTTACTCAAAGTACTTGATTGAGGTCACAGGTAGGGGTGACAGTGTTGCTACAGGTTTGGGCGCCAAAAAATATGTTGCGCCGTTTGGTAAATTAATATAATTTGTGAAATGCTTTTTCTTCCGCTAAATTTAAACTGTTTAATATAATTACTGTTAAAGAAAATTTCAGTGAGCGTAGATATTACAGCTGTTGAACACTTGAGGGCTCTTATTGATAGCACTTTATTTAAAAAGCCTTAACTGCTTATTTACTCAAGTAGGCTCATTGAAAACAAAATACTGCTGAGAGAGTAAAAAACACTTCCTGCTTGACGTAAGTTTATTAAATTTTTTTGTATTCCAACCATAAGGTACAAGCAGCAGAATTCTGAAAAGCTGTGCGCTAAATTTTGTTAGTCAAAAATCTTGAAACATAGGCCACCTCTGCCTAAAAGTATGCTACGTCTCCAGTAGAATATTTCAGGGACCGTAACGGTTTTGACTAGAGAACGACCGAACTTCGGCTTCGGCTTCGGCTTCGGCTTCGGCTTCGGCCATGTTCGGCCACAAAAGTTCGGTTCGGTTCGGCTTCGGCAGAAAAAAAGCCGAACTTAAACCGAACATTAAGTATTAAATTATTACTATATGTACACGTGCCATAACAAGTTTTTTATGTTATTTTACAAAAATACTTATATAATTTTATGTTATTTGCTGAAATTTATGTGATTGAAACTTAAGTATGTACCTTTTTTGCTTTTTTATCAATAAGAATACTACATTTTTAAAAAGTCAATTCTTGTTTATTACCTGGGCCCTTGAAAATGT
>JAPVRG010214615.1:0-12830 GCA_029783565.1 Rhagoletis cerasi | reverse complement strand
GGTGTAGTGGTAAGCAGTGCGCGCTTCCGCTCCGCAGGCCTGGGTTCAAGCCCTGGTCAAAGCAACATCGAAAAAAAAATGTAGAAAAAAGGTTTTTTCTTAACAGCGGTCGCCCCTCGGCAGGCAATGGCAAACCTCCGAGGGTACTTCTGCCATGAAAGAGCTTCTCATAAAAATACAATCGCCGTTCGGAGTCGGCGTAAAACTGTAGGTCCCTCCCCTTTGTGTGACAACATCAAGGCGCACGCCACAAATCGGAGGAGAAGCTCGGCCAAACACTAACATATGTGTAAGCGCCAATCTATTATTATTATTAAAAGAAAAGCGGTCGCTCTTCATATTACCACACTATGAAAAAAGCCTTGAAATCCAAAGGAGAATCACTCTTGCCAACAAGTGCTACTTTGGACTGAGTAGGCAATTGAGAAGTAAAGTCCTCTCTCGTCGTACAAAAATCACACTCTATAAGTCACTCATCTTGCCCGTGCTGGTGTATGGCGCGGAGGCATGGACAATGAAAACATCTGATGAAGCGGCTCTTGGAGTTTTCGAGAGAAAGATTCCGCGAAAGATTTATGGGCCTTTGCGCGTTGGCAATGGCGAGTACCGCAGATGATTTAACGATGAGCTGTATGAGCTTTACAACGATGTAGACATAGTGCAGCGAATTAAGATACAGCGGCTCCGCTGGCTAGGTCATGTCGTTCGAATGGACAGCAACGCTCCTGCTCTGAAAGTATTCAACGCGGGTCGCGATGCTGGCAACAGAGGAAGAGGAAGGCCTCCTCTGCGTTGGAAAGACCAGGTGGAGAAGGACTTGGCTTTACTTGGCATTTCCAATTGGCGTCAGTTGGCGCAGAAGAGAAATGACTGGCGTGCTGCTTTGGACTTGGCCAAAATCGCTTAGGCGGTTACAGTGCCAATAAAGAAGAAGAAGAAGAAGAAGAGAAGAAAAAATAACATGATTTTTTCAAACAGTTATTTTTTGTTTTTCCATGCTAGCGGTTTGAAATTTTTTAATAGAAAAAGGTATTTTTTTAAACAAACTTAAACAACAGTTTGTGTGATAGATCACAGAGTGGTGTTGTCGAGAATGAGTTCAGCTCAATAAAAAAATTTCCAAACAACGCCACTCTGTAATTATCAACACCACTCTGTAACTATCAACAACACCCTATAACTATCAAAATGTACAACGCCTTGATTCAAAATGAACATTTCAAAGCGCATTTACATCCCAGTAGGCAAAAGAAGGGCCTAACACCACTTCTAGAAACACTTCTAGTACTTCCATTGGCAGATAGGAGTCCTTCTGCTTCTCATTCTTTTTTGTATGAGATGTCCCACTTGTCAAGGCCTTACTTTTCCTTTATGTGGGTAGGGCTTCCATGTGGCCTTCCATAAGCCCTTCCATAGTCCAATTTTTTTTAGTTGGAGTACGATTGCGTTCTGCACTTCACAGATGCTTTTTCAGATTTCGGAAACACAAAAAAAAAAATATTTTATCAGTTTATAACCACGTTGCCTCCGACGGATTTCGAACTCGCACCCTCCTGGAAGCTAATAAATAGTGGAAAGCATCTCTGCATACTCAGCTACAGAGAAGGCCCTTTTCGAGAAGCACTTTCGCAAATGCCAAATGGGAGGTTGAGGCTCTAGCTGAGTGAGTAGAGGTGCTTCCTAAAATTTGTTAGCCTTCAGAAGGGTCCGGGTTCGAATGCCATTAGGCGGAGCATATAATTTTTGATTTTTTTTTTGGTTTTTCTTAATTACGAAAAAGCATTTGTGAAGCGCAAACGAAGTCGTATTCAAAGAGCATTATTGATCTAATGAGTGCTGTGTAGATCCAAATCGTGATTTGAGGGGATAAGCCCCAAGTCTTAACGATCAATTTTCTGCAAGCCTCCTCTTTGTCTTCCTCGACATCCACTGTGCGGAAATTGAAAATAAAGGCAATCGAGTGCGTCCAGATCGTTAAATTATGCTCTGATTGATATGTTATTGAAAGCTCCGAAAATGTCGGGAAAATTCCAGTTGTGAAATTCCCTTAGTGTATAAGTGACACCCTTAATCCACTTGCAAAAAGGAGTTGTTGAGTCAGAGAAAAATCTTTTTGAGACATACAACCATCTAAGCTTCACAAATTTGATTGATGTTTATTTCGATTAGAAAAAGGAAGTTGTAAGTTCTTATGAAAATTCCTTCTCATACCTCACATATTTAAATTTTACGATTATTCAGTTATGCCTGACTTCCTGGATTCATATTTATATCCTATTTTCCTTTTCTTGTTTTCATTCTATATAACTTCATATATTTAAATACATATGTACCTGTGTACCTTTCAATAGCTTCACATTTTTCCATATTTCTTTTGATCCTATCACACAAAATGCGATTATAAATGTCTTACTACGTAGCTTTGTAATTTATCCAAACACTGACTTACAATAAATATCTCGTTCATAGTTTGGTAAAAAGGGCATATTAATTCGTGCATAATACCACCTCAACTTAACCGCCCTCCACAACTCGACGAGTCTGCCTTCCACTACTCGCCTGATACGCCTGCTCGCTCACACACACATCCAATTTCTTTGCTCTAATATCAATCGATATTTTTTTATTTATCCAATTCATCAAAAAATAAGTAATTATAAACTTTTCATTTTTTGAACATCTTCTGCTTCTACTGCCTTCTTTTCTTCTTTTGCAGTTTCTTTTATACATAATTCGGGTGGATATCCCTAAAAGCACATGTGCCAGTGTACGTTTGTTTGCGCTCCGCATAAAACAACCCTGAAAAGTTAGCATTGTAAGCATAAAAACTAAACGGGATTCTATTCAAGAGTCTACGAGCTGCGCGCCACCCCAAACCGCACAACACCCCGTCGCGCCACGCCGCGCTGTGCCGCACTGCATTCCACTCCGCGCTGAATAACTTAAACCCAACGCTAGCGCTGCCAAACTCGACGCAGCTGCTGGTGTAATAGTAGCGCGAGTTCTTGTAGCAGGCTTGTTGTTGTTCGCCGCGCACTGAAAGAAAGTCTCCGATTTCAGCAACACCTCAGCGTTCACAGTCACAAGCGCCCACCACCACTACACCACGCTCGGCTTCTAAGTACACACACTTGCGCGAATTTACTACTTTGAGTTGCAAAGACGATGCGGGGCAATATTTACTACGCGTACGAGCGTAGAAATAAATACATATGTACGTATGCGATAAATATGAATATGAAAAAAATGTGGCATTATGAATTTGAATATGAAGCGCTGGAGCAGCGGCGTGGGCGTTGCGCGAAAGGGGGCGATGTGGATGCGGGCGTAGTGTTAGCAGAGTACCGCAGCGCTGCTGCTTTGTTAGTTGTATGGGACTTATATTTTTTCATTTATTACTTTCTTTCAACTTTTCGTTTTATTTTTTTATTTATTTTTTTACTTTTTTTCTGTTTTGCGGGCGGTTGGCGGATTAGAAAGACGCTTTTACATCTGCTAGAAACAGTCCCACCGCAACAACAGCTCAGCGTTTCTGCGTACTTAGACTCGTACATACTCGTATACTATACATGCTATGCAAGTAATCATCTGAATTTTAGTGAAAAGGCTGTGGTGTTGGCATCCCCTCAGCGCCTGTTTTGGCACATTTTTCATTTATTTTCATTTTTACCATTTTTTTATTTCTCATTTTTCGTTTGTGCTAGTCATGTTTAAATAAATATCGTTCTCTTTCATGCATTAAATCAAAATCAAAAACACAACAACAACAAAAGGCAAATATGCTGACGAGAAAAGTATCTACACAATACAGAATAAGGAATGTAAAATAGTAAGTAAGTAAATGGAATATTTGTGCATTAGAGGCTTGAATAGTTGATGACGTGCGATTTTGAGGGGGATGAGTGGGGTGAGGCGGTTGTTTGGTTGAAGGGAGTGAGGCGCATGTGTATTTCACAGGCGATTGGCTGGCTTTAGTTGTGATGGTAAGCAGTGTGAGTAAATGTGAAAGGAAAATGAATGGGTAGTAAGTAGTGGGAAAACGGAAGTGAAAACTCTTCTCAAAGTTAAGGATTAATAATTTTCTTTTAGATTAAACTTTTTTCTTTACTGCTAGCTTCGTAGGCGAATTTTCGTTTTAACTACATAGACGCATCTACATGGGGGCTTAAAGGGGGATAAAATGACGTTTGTATGTATGTACATATGTAAATGATAAAACTTTTAGAACGCGAGTATTTGTATAAGGCCTCATCAACAGAGGAGAATGCTTTTGGTATCTAAAAGCTCCACAAAAATGTTAAAGTCAAGCAGAATTGCGGAAAATTTGCTTTGCGCTCGAAGCCGGCGACCCTAAAATGCATTATATTTACATATGTATGCATGTATGCATATATTTTTTATTTAAGCGTGATTATATAAGTAAAGTCGAAAGATAAGCGCAAGTATAGCGATTCGATGCAGCAATTCTTCAATGCAATACAAAAATGACTAACAATGCTATGCTATCGCCTGCGCGTGCTGTGCCTCATTCCCCATATTTATTATAAATGCTTTACATGTAAATGCATACATATATGCATTTCATTTTCTTCACCTTACAATCGTTTACTTTACTTTCTTATGCCTTAGTTAATTTAATAAATGAATTTGTCTCCAGCGGATATCGCAACGACAACATCCTTGTTAATTTATTTTATTCAATTTGCCGCGCTGATTCCACTAACTCACACACACACACAAACGTGCACAAAGAAATATCTTCATTGTAGGCACGTTGAGGTGGAGTTTCGGTCGATTTGTTCCCATAACGCACAACGCGGAAGTGCCGGCGCAAGAGCGTATCTTTTAGACGCCACAACGGAAAAGTCATATTTTTAGCTTGCCACGCACAAACACTCATTCATTCGCGCACACTAGTACATTCATAGATTTCAAATATGCACGCTTGTGTTTCAGTTAAAGTTTGCTTTTAATATTTAATTCGACTTTTTTAGGCCCATTTTTTTATCGGTCAAAGCTACCGAGCTGACGGCAGAGGCGACTGCATTTTCGACTTCTTAACGTTTGTTATCGTATTTGCATTGAAATAATATTTGTTATCAACTCGCTTTTAATTGTTTGCTTAATGTTTCTGTCTACTTTTGACTGCTTGGAATGCGCTGTGATGAAGAAAAAATAATGGAACTGTACGTTAACATCAAGCGTTGGAGCAGCAAAGGGATAAACAGTGCTCTTAACTTTAAGAAATGAGAATTTTTATGAAGTAAACAGTTAAAAAAACTGTGATAAACGACTTTAGGTAAGATTTAGTGTGCCGCTCTTTAAACCTACACTAATGACGCTGGGTCATATTGATCCGAAGCGATTTTTAACGGCCATATTTCTTTATTTTTTTTTTTCAAATATTGCATATTAGAGCGTTTAGATAGTTGGAGACACCGCCCGCACTCAGTGCAGTGCCGCCTGCGCAGCGAAATATACGTGCGTGAGGTCAAAACCGGTAAATATGACCCAACGTGCGGAGTGTTATGAAAGTTATATGGGTACTGTATAAAGTCGGATTTGGGAAATACAAGTCCGAAATAAGAAGAGTGAAGAGGGAGTCATTGAAAAACTTCTGCGAGAGCGTGGAAGGGTGCCAGGAATCAGACAGATGTAGGCGAATGACCGCGAAGAATCCCGTTTCCTTGGGTTAGCTGAGAGATAAGGCATGTTGGACAATGAGCAGTGAGGAGTCGCTAAAGCTTCTCCTTGATGCTCATTTCCTTGCAACCCTTCTCCAGGAAAAACCTCTGTTGCGGCACTGCACTGGGATTACACCTCCCTCTCTGACCTTCAGGATGATCGCCACCTGGCCTGGGCGATACACTCGTTCAAACCCTTCAAGTCACCGGAGGTGTCGCAATTGACTGGCTCCTATTTATGCGAGCTGCGCTAGGACCGGATACATCCCCAAGGCTTGGAGAGTCATCAGGGTTGTGTTCATTCCGAAGGCAGGTAAGGGCTCTCATGCTTCTCCGAGGGAGTTCAGGCCTATCAGTCTGGCTTCGTTTGTGCTAAAAACGCTGGAGAGACTGATTGACCTGCACAAAAGAAGCGGAATTCCTCATGACTTTCTTTCGAGAGCTCACACATTAGTAAAGTGGATAGAGGAAGCCTTTACTCGGAAGGCCCCTACTCGATATCGGGGGCAGTATCAGTCTCTTAATAAGCCTGGGGTTGAAACCGACCTAATTAGGTGCATTTACAGCTTACTCCGCGGCAGAACTGTCTGGCGAAGTGGGAGAGCGCCTGCACTCAACGTAGAGTCAACAGGGGCCCTCCGCGAGGTGGTGTTCTCTCCACTCTGCTTTTCATTGCGGTTGTTAAAAACCTTCAGAAGAAACTGGAGAAATTTGGCTGTCGGGTGATCACCTATGTCGATGATGTGGCACTTATAGTTAGGGGACGATTTCTAGATATCCTTTTTGATCAGACTCAAGGTTACTTGAACTTGGTAACCAGATCGGCGGCCAACTTCGACCTCGCAGTCAGCCCCACCAACACGGAACTGGTATTGTTTAATAGGAAGTCAAGTACTTAGACCTGATTCTGGATAAGAAGCTGTCGTGGAAGCCTAATATTGAGGAAAGGCAAAGAAGGCGACGGTTGCCTAAAGTAATTCATTCATTTGTTGGAGTTCTGGAGGGCTTTGGTTTCGTCCCTGAACGGACAGTTTACTGCGCCTCCGAAGTGGCTCGCGGTAGCTCCTTCTATACCTACATTCCCTCAAGAGAGGACTGGATGGGGCGGGGTTACTTGAAGTCCTTCTTCACGGAGGGATCAAAACTTGGAGGCCATTAAGGAAGCGGTAGATTCACTGCTGAAGAGTGCGACGCCAGTTAGGGAGGTTAGCATTTACTCTGAAAGCCAGGCTGCCAAACTAGCACTGGGCTAAAACTGGGACATGCGCACTTGGAAAACCCTTCTGGCATGAGGGGGGACCGGAGGCGGTCAGAGGGACTCATTATGCTTGAAAAGCCTGAACTCTCGCTATTGGTGGGGGTTCCATCAGGCTATTTTACGATTGGTATTCACGCGGTAATATTGGAATCTTAACTGATCCCTTTTCCATCCTCTGTCAGGAGGGTGATGAGGTGGAATCATCTCAACACTTTATTTAAGACTGCCAAGCCTTCGCGAGGCTAAGATGGAAACATTTTGGCACCCACTTCCTGACTAGCCCTGAAGAGCTCTCAGGCCTAGAAATTAGACGCATTCGCAATTTCATAATCGGTTACCGGCGTTTTTCTACTAAACAAATAGTCTCAGAGAAAGCTTACTTCAGGTACAAAAAGGCTTGAAGAAGCTACTACCTAAGTACTGACTACACGTTTCCAAAACTCGGATGTCAATGTCAGCTATCAGTCTACGTGTATGTAGATCACGATTATACATGTGGCATAGACTACGCTGCCTGAGCTGATCCCAATGCGAGAAGTGCAATTCCAAAATATATTTATGTATTATGTATTTATGTATATGCCATTACTACATAGGTATGCATGTATGTGCATACATACAGATGCGTTTATTTTAAAATTTCCTTCATCATTTGTTATTAAAATAATGCCTGCTCCTATTGGCGGGTTAAGAGACAAAAATTTGGTGAAGTCACTATTATGCACAAAAACAAATTAACAACAAAAACTCTAATTAACAAATTGAAAAAAATCTGATCAATGGCATTTTACTGCCATTTCTCATCTAAAATTTGCGTCTGAAATTTTTCGCGTTATAGCAAATTTGGATTTCCTCTGTTCTACTCTTGGATGCTGGGGCAAGTTTTATTTGGGAAACGGCTGTCAGAAGCCAATCGTCAGAATTGTTGTAAATTGGTATAATTTATATCGCATTCAAGCTTAATATTTATATGTATTTAGTAACTGTTCCAATTATGAAAGGCGATTATATTTTTTCGTAGATTATAGTGTTTATTTTCTTCACTTGATAAGCGATATGCTATGCAAGTTGACGAGATACTCGTACAAATAAGTATTTATTTGTTTATATGCATGTGCTTATAAAGCAATTTATGTTTATTTTTCTTGCGTCTCAACACTTCTCAACACCATTGACGAATGCCTTCGGCAAATTTGAGAATAACTTCGTTGAATTGTTTCCGAAATGATGTTAGGAGAAAAGCAAAATCGTACTTTCGATTTCTAAAGTTTTAATATGTACCAGCATAACTATGTTAAAATAAGTAAATGGTTGTTTTGATATAAAAGGGGAAGCTTTTGTATATCTGTTAAACTCAGCCATTTGAGTTCATGATTTTCATTAAGTTCTTTAAATTACATTTATCCGATGATTTTAAGTCACCAAAATAGCATTCACCCCAAATATCTGTTCTGGCTACACAAAATGCTGAGCATCTATAGATAAAGTTATGTTTTGGAACGAATTTCCGTCAGCTTTTGTCAAAATTTGGTTTGGAGACAAACCGTGTTCGGATTAGTGCCATTTTCAATGTCTTATTTCGTTCTGGCACTGACCGATGGTACAACGCCGGAACCGGTTTAACTCCAATAGTACCCTAAACCTCAGGGACCTTTGCACAGCAGTTCCTCTGATATATAAGCTGGCGTAATGTACCAGATCGCATGTAGAGTCTCAGTTTGAAGTGATCTAATTGCCCCTGTGTAGGCAATACAATGCAACAGTTGTTCCTTACTCACTATACATAATGGTGAAGTAGTAGACCGCAAGGGATTTTTAACTTGTACAACACTAGTAAGCACTTTAACCATATTTGACGGAAGAAATCAGATCAAACGCAAGAACAGGCGGTAGCACTTCATCATGGACAATTCCTTTTTAATCCGTCCAAACACATAACATTCACTTCCGTAGAGTCAATTCTGGTTTGCTACAGTTTATGCAGCTTCAGCCTTTTTGAACTATGATCACTTTCATATATGAATCTCTAATCATTCGCTTCAAAAATGGGTCGATTTCATTTCGTTGCAACATCGATTTGAATTCTGCAATTTTCGCCTATACTTCAGGAGTTAACTTTTTAAAGAACGCTCAGAATAAGTTTATATGGGCACTCAGAGCTGCTTTGGCCATTTTCGAAATTTATTAACCTTAGGTGACTGACTTTTGGTAAAAAGCACACTCTAATCCCTAGGCAACCTTTAGCCACACTAATCAGTAGATGATCCACATTTTAAAACTGTCAGCGACAAATCTAAAAAACTTTCTGCGAACATATTTGCAAACCGATTGCGAATTTTTGAAATTTATCGCAAACCTCCGTTTGTCCGTTTGTCAACAGCGCCACTCATAACAAAAACCTTTTAAAACTCATACAGATTTGCGGGTAAACACCTTGAACGAAATGCAATCAAAACGCGCGTTAAGCGTCTGTCACGTGAACGTGGTCTTAAGGATTTTCTTCGCGATAATCGAATGCTGCACGAAAATTTTTCGTTTTTCTTGTAAAATAAACATTTATAAAATTAATTTCTCTATTTTTTTGTTTGTTTTTTAGTGCCCTTTTTCTTGCATTTTTTGCGATTTTTGAGCCATTTCTGCCTATTTCGCTATTAAATTTTGCATTTTCTAATAGGTTTTTAGTTTTATGTTCCGTTCCCTGGCAATAAATAATCTTAAAAAAATGTAGAAAATGTATGTATGTATGTAAAAAAAACAAGGTGAGTGTAAAAAAACAAGTCCAAAATTCTAAAGCTGAAAAATTAAGAATTAGGGTGCACTTGCTCCTAAAAGTCGGCCACCCTAGTAAATTTAGGCTAATATGTCGAATTCCCAATATTTGTTCGTTTGATTATACATATTACGGCTTTGTGAATTTTTTTATTGATAATGACCGTAATTTCTAATTATTTCAATTCAAATTGCAAGTCAATATTATCGGTCGAGTATATTGAACTTTTTCTTGTCAGTCATTTGCGCAAAAAGAAACGAAATCAAAGTACCCAAATAAATCATACAGAAAGTGAAAGTTCTAGCGACTTCGAAGAAGATACATACATACATACATATGTGTACAGCCGTTCTACACTGCTGTTGAAATTACTAATTGATATGCTCACGTGGTTTGCTGCGCAAGTCAAGCACAAAAAAAAACAGGTAAATTCAGCGCTGTCTCCGACCATGCCGAGGGCTTCATACCTTCCATGAACAGCAGAAAATTTAACTTCAACGATCTTGACGATACGTATACCTTGTATGAGTAAATAATAGTTGACGAAATTTCTCGGTTTTAGTTGTCTAAATGAAAAAGTTTTGGAATAAAACTTCATATCTGAACAATCAGTTGTGTGGGAGTTATGGGCTATAGTGACCCGATCTGTGTCATTTTCACATCAAACTCTCTGTTGATAATAAGTGAAAGTAGCACGAAATTTCAAGTTTCTAACTGCATCGATGAAGGGGTCAACCCCTTCCCCCTAACCCCTAATTATCACGCAAAAGCTCATATCTGAATCATCTGTTATATGGGTGCTATATGTTGTACTGGTTGGATTTTGCTGGCGCCCGTTTACCAAATTTCAGTCGGATATCTCGAAAACTGAAGGACTAATTTATGTTCACACAGACAGACAGATAGACAAACGGACATGGATCGACTCAGCTCGACGTTTTGATAATTTTGGTATACTTTTTTTATGGGTCTATCCCTTCTTCTTCTTGTATTTACAAACATCGGACCAAAGTAATAATAGGATTTCATGTTCATGAAAGGTACAAAATATTTTCACATGTCGCATTCGAACAGTGTGTCACCGTGAGGGGCTGGATAACATGTCTGTACCTAATGATGATAGTTTGAATCAGGGACCGAAAATAATTATTTTCAAATTTTCAATGAAAAAAATCAAAAGCTTCTAAATATCGTAGAACAGTTTCAAATTTACATATGTGCATGTTTTTTCATGTCCTATATGAATCTGTTACGATTTAAAAAATTTTGAGTGATGTCTATAAAAATTATAATTGATAATTATATTTTTTTTTATCAATCGCGCAGAATGTATAATCATGCATAGAGTTAAACTCTTTTTTATCAAAAATAGAACTAATTCGTCGAGTGTTATTTTTTCGCTCTGAAAGATTCATTACTTTGCAAGTTTAATTTTTTTGATCAGAAAAGATCATTAATTTAGAGTTGTATTTCCGATATGCCTTTAGTAGTAAATATTTTTTGTCATGCACTCGTCAACATATACCAAAAATTACAACAAATTTATTTGCTAATCTCATATATTTCCTTTACACCCCTTTTACGGCTAAACTATACTTCTAAGGTATAAACAATTATACATCATTAGAAAGGTATTTTGATGCTGATGTGCAGCCAATTTTTTAAATTTAAAATTTGTTTAAAATAGAGCGAAAAAATTAATTCAAAAGTCACTCCAATAGCAATTCCATTCATGTACATGGTTGGGGCGGAAATGCCCCCTAAATGTATGCTTTAATATTGATAGTGAAATGCGAAGCAACGGTGTAAGAACAATTTAGATTAAAATTAATGCAACGATGAAGGAAAAGTTGAATATGTAGATGAAAAAAGGAATAAAGGAAAATATAAAAATAAGAATAAAGATTCGTAAAGAAGAAGGTAAACTCAAATATTTAATATAATGGCAAAGATAAAGATAAAGATGAAAAGATAAATATAAAGATAAACCTAAAGATCCAAATAAAGATAAAAAACGAGACAAAGGTAGAAATAGAGAAAGCGATAGAGATGAAGATAAGAGACAGAGAAAAGGAAATGCATATGCTGTGTTATGCTATGTTATGATGTGTTATGTTATATTATGTTATGTTATGGCATGTCATGTTATGTTATGCTATGTTCGGTTATGTTATGTTATGTTTTGTCATGTTATGTACAAGTTAATGTAAACCTTTTTTGAAAAAGTGCGGTGGTCGAATTTCGACCACAGGACAATTCTAGTATATGTAAATATGAATATATTAAGAAAAAATACGGGTGATAAATTTATTGTAATTTTTGAGTGCATATGATGACGAGTGAAAAGCAATAAATATCTACCACTAAAAACTTATCCGAAAAGCGGCGTGGCGTTTTGAGTTTTTCAATCAGCCAAAACAAATAAAACTGAAATATTAATTTTTATTTCTGAGGGAAAAATTAACGCTCAAGAAATGAGTTTTATTTTCGATCAAAAAAAAAAAACTAAAACTCATTATTTTTGAAGAAAAAAATAAAAATCATAAAATAAGCATAATTTCAGAGCGGAAAAATAACATTCGAAAAATTAATTCTAGTTTTGATAAAAAAAAATATAAATCGACACATACGGCCATGTTCTGAAAATCGAATGATTTGAAATCGTTCGATTTGCCAAATTTTTTTTATTATATCTTATTAAAAGAGTGAATATTTTAATAGAAAACTGTAAAATAAGCAGCAATCATACAAAATAAACCCTTTTAACGCCAAACTAGTAAGTTTTTGGGTTGAAAGCCTCCGAAAAAATGATCGAAATCGGATCGATTTCAAATTTTCGAATTTCAGAACATGCCTGATAGTTTTTATTTCTGAGCGATACAATAAAACTCAGAAATTTACTATTATAATTGATCGCCAATTTTAAAATCTTGGAATAATGATTAAATACCAATTTTTTTGATAGAACTCATAATACCCTGCAGGGAGCGACGTTAGCTTATACCTAACTTTAGTCTGTATACGCGAACACTAGTGGTAACTATTAACTGTATATTTTGTTCGAAAAAAGCTAACTACTTTTGTGGGGCGATGGCCGCAAAAAAGTTAGTCCTGGATA
>JAPVRG010214579.1:0-10508 GCA_029783565.1 Rhagoletis cerasi | reverse complement strand
ATTTATACATTAAAATTATTTTCTACTTTTTAGTTTATCCTATTATAAAAGCGTGTTTTTTAGTTTTTTTAAACTATATTTATTTCTATTTTTTTTTTGCTTTTATGTGCAACTTTCAAGCATGGCGATTTTTTAAAACCGGAAAAATTTTTTCGGAAACTGTTTTAAGGTGCCTAATAACAAACTAATTTTAGGCCTTCAACCCTGATATCGATCGTGCATGTACTATTTGGTGCAATTACTGTTTCCGGTATTTGTCTCCGCTTGGAGAACTATACACACCTAAATGTATGCAGCAGATGATGTGCCACTTATGTGGACAGGTAAAAGTTACAAACAAAAAAACAAGCAAGCAAGCAAACAAACATACAAGTGAAACTAATATAAGCGTGTTAAAAAGAGTACTTTCGAAAAAAGAGTACCACAATTTTTTAACTTTGCCTTTTTGATTTCAAAATCCAAAAATAACTTAATCTCTCAAACTGACAACAGCATGTGCACATCTATTATACATTTTTATTTTTCACACATCAGATCTTATCTTAAATACGAAAATAATTAAGAAATTGTTATTAAATTTTAGTTAAGCCGCTAATTGGCTTACAAAGCACGTATGGGGCTAGGCGAAAAAAATAAAGGCATCAAGAATACTTGGAATAAATATACTCTGAATACCAAACAAACACTCGCGCATGGCTAGTAAATTTAGCAAAAATGTTGTGAGTAATAAGACTGATAATGATATTAATAACACACATTTAAAACACGACACTAATGTGAAGGCGAATGTCAAGCGAGGCCCTTTTTTAAGCTATGCAAACTCGCATTTGTGCTACATTAGCGACAAGCGTTTCGAAAAGGCAGTGCCACAAAAAAAAAATAATAAAAAATCAAAAAACGTGTTTCATAAAGCCTAACTTTTGCATCATAAAATATATTGTTTTGTTGAAATGAGCATGACTTGATACATACATACCTATCGGTGTATTCAAGAAAATGATGTGTAAGTGAATTTAGTAAGTATGTAGATACTTGGCAGCTGGTGAATGAATAATTAGGATCGAGATGACTATTTTTTATTCAATTTTAGATTAAAATTTTAATCAGCCAGCTCTTCACACAATTAATAGATATTTCTTCTAATAAAAAAAATTGTTTTTGACTTTATCAATGCCTATTTTGGTAGGCTATGCGCGTCACCCGACAAGTGTACTATTGGTGCTAAGCAAAATAAAGTCGTCTTTTGTTGAAATAATATATTAATTTCATGCAGTACTGCCATTCGCTGAAGTTTTAGACCAATAATGAAGCCCTTTCTTTGTTTTAGACGGCTTGACGTATGAGTAACATTTTTCAAGACAAGTAATGTCAATAGGGTTTCAAAGCCAGTTCTTAAGAAGTGAACTGATGACGGGGAGTATATAGTTTGTTCAAGTAATGCCCATTTGTTCTGTTTTTGAAGGTCTACAATCAGTTCGCAGCATTGATGATTGTTTATAACAACTTAGCACAAATAACATAAAGAATATATGTATCAGTATTTAGAATTCTAAAATGCAATAACATGGCGTATACGTAACATTTAACCGCAAATGCCCAAAATACAAATTAAACCAACATTTATATTTATTTGCGCAAACATGTGTGTATGTGTTCGAAGGTTAACAAAAGTTTTAAAATAATCCGCAAAAATTTGGTGTCGAATTCGTATTTTACAATTTTAAGCCATTGCTTGAAATAATTTATTAACAACAGAATTGCAACTAGCCGGGCATTGAAGTCATTTATTTAGAACAAACTTTTATGCGCATTTAAATGCCATTTGTGATTTATGGCGTGGCCGTAAAAATGTTCGATGTGAATATTTTAATATAATTATTTGTATGTGAATGCTCATAAGTTTTAGAATTTAGTTACAAACGAATGAATACAAATGTACATAAGGAATAAATATTTCGGCAATTTGATGCGGCATAACTAAATTTTACATTTTGGCTTAATCTGTTAATAAGTGGCGTCGACATGCTTTTTAGTGCTTGAGAAAATTTCACTAGCTCCATGTGTTGTTTGAGATAAGTTTCTAAGTGCCATATTTTTTTCAGAAAAATCTCTTTAAAGTGAGATATATTTTTCAGTGGAGTTGTATGCATCTACTAATGTGTGTGTATTAAACATTTATCAAGCAGCCTGCAAACCAAAGCTACCGAAATCTTAATGAAATCTTTTTAAAGAAAATAATATGAAGCGATTGACACGATCTCGTAGGAAATTTCTGTACGACTTCTTGAAACAATTTCTAAAAAAAATCTGAAAAAATTCTTAACATCGCAGCAATTTTCCTCTAAAATTTCCTAAAAGAATCGAAAAAATTCGGCGAAAAATCGGAAAGGAAATAATGCTTTCTTTTTACGAATTCTTTAAGACTGCTCTACTATTCAGAATACTTTGAAAGCATGGCTTGCAGGGCAGCTTTTGTCCATAAAAGTATCTGTTTTCTGAATGATTAAAAACAATATTGATTAAATTATTATTGATGGCCATATTTTTGAACGCAAATTATAAAAGCAAACATTTTTTATCTATGTACGAATTTACATATATATGTACATATGTACATACGAGTACATACTGGCATCATATTTCACACTGCATTTATGTTTCAAATTTTGACAACTACATTTAATTGAAATTACTAAAATGGAAATTGATTGGGCAAAAAATGATAGCAATTTTAATGAAAGAAAATTTTGGGGGCGTAATGATTTCAACTGATGTTGAAAGTATTAGAATCATATATGTACATATGTATGTAGTAGAGCCTCCAAAGCCTTTTGTGTTTTGAAAATTTTTTTTTAAATTATTTACCTAAACTCTTTTTTAAAAAGTGATAGAAAACGGTTGGTTTGTTTTTATTTTGGGATATTGTTTTTGCATTTTTGTAAACCATTGTTGACTTACTCATCGATATATATGTTTATCGATATCGCTATCGATTAATTTATTTGCAAACATTTTTAATCGAAATTAGTTCATGTATTTATCGATGTCGGAATATTTATCAGAAGCCGTACCGAGTATACATTTTATAATGAAGAGCAAAAGGTTTGAGTAAACGAAATATTGACTTTTGTTGTTTATCACTATTTTTGCTTTCCGATTTTCAAGGCAAAAAATAAATTTAAATTACTTTTTTAACATTAAATAATATAATATTTTAATTTTTGGCATTCATAAAAGACAAAATTAGGATTTAAAAGTAAAGTTAAACCTGAAAAATTCCTGAAAATGTCGTAAAAACCGGAATAGAATAGAAAAAGCACGAAATATCTGTAGACGTTCCGAAAAATATCCAAAGAAAATCGTTGAGAAAATAATAAGAGCGCCAGTTATTTCCCTTTACACTCATATTTCAAAAATTAATCAAAATAATAAAAGTCAAAATTTTTAATTTCGTGAGTCATTTTATTTTCTTGTCTCTGGCTTCAAAATCTAGAAATTACTTTTAGCAACATACAATACATACATACACTTCAGTGGCTCACAGAAGTATTTTGTATTGATTTGTTTTGCGATATTTAAAATGTTTTTCATGGTAAATTTTATTCGTAAATTTTTTATAAAAATATAGCACATTCTACAACTAAACTCATACATGTAAATCAAAACTTCAAACTCAGCAAATTTTCATCCAAATTTCAAACTTTTTAAACAGATTTTCAACAAAAATTTCGAGTTGTAAAGCCCATTCACACATGTGCAAAGCAATTTTATTAGCGAACAAATTGATGCCCCATTTTTTGAAGTCGGATAAAAATGGTCGAACTAGGCAATTTTTATTAAATATGTGTGTATGTATTGGATTTTCAGATCTTTGGCATAACTTTCAACCTTCTGCCAGCGAAATAGTTAACTTTTTATAATTTTTCTATCATTAACAAGTTACATATTTAGTTTAAGCCACTATATCTAGCCATTCCAAAATATGTACTTTCGCATATACAAAACCAAATTTAAATTTTTCACTTTTTCTCTTCAAATTTCCACGTCACCTGCGCGCCATCAAACTAAAATTTCGCACCTGCAAAAAAAGCAAACTTCTTAGCAAGGAATGTAATAAAAAATCATAAAAAAACATGAAAAATGTGATGATTATTAAATCGTGTTTGGTTTTTTGCAGCCAGGTGCGCGCAAATTGGTTTTCAATCGAACTACGTTGCACAATTAATTGCAGTTCGCCGTTCGCTGGCATTTAACTGCCAGCAGATGACGCCTGGCGACTTTGAAAAATACACGCAAATGAAGATGGATTGCTGCTGCTGCTGCAGCCTGCAGCCTGCTGGCTTCAATGCATTTTTCTTTCCTCGAAGCTCTTCACTTGCCTATCATTAAATTAGTTTGCTTCATTATAAGTTTATTGTTTGCTTCCTTCGTTCATTATTTGTTATTTTTGTCCCGCAGCCGCAAGGCATTCGTTTTTAATGAGATTAATAATTTTCCCATAATTACTTATCGTTCATAATAAAAGTAGTTTGTTGTTGACAGCTGTTCACTCCTGCTTACAGCAGATATTAATATTCATTGCATATAAGTTGAACACAGATTTTCTTCTATATATGTATGCATTATGTAGCACAGTTTTTACAATAATAACAAAACTACATTGAATGAAAATTAATTATTTAAAAAAAACACTGATTTGCTTGTCACAAGAAGAATAATAATTTCTAATTTTTATGTTGGTTTGCGCTTAAATTTATGAGAACTTGAATTAACAGGCAGTTAAATAAGTTAGTTCTGAGAATTTTGAATGAAATTAAGAAATTTAATCCAGATCTAATCGAAAGTTACTAATGTTTTTTATAAGTTTGAAATAATTTAAGGCAATGGAGTGGAGTATGCTGAAGTTTTTGTAACGTTGCCAGTACATTTTTTAGTCTTATAATTTTAATTTATTTTGGTTTAATTTGTTTATCAGATAATTTTGTCTTAGAAATATAAGCCTGAAAAGTGCACTGGAAACGTTGCAAAAATTTTAATTTCCCGTTCAGTCGGCCATATGCATTCACAACGTTCGTCTATACTCAATCTCGACTCTTACGTCGTCGTTCGTTCGATTTGAGAAAAGTAAGCCACTCATATTTGAGATCTAGGGTCACAACAGATATAAAGGGGCCTTTAGAAAACCTTTTTTACTATTTAATGGCCTACTAAACTTACCAACCCGAACATACTACCAGTGATTCCAGTTAGAATAATTCAGCAATGAAATGATTTCGAGCTCGGAGCTAAGTAGTTAACTATATTTTTACATAGAAGGAACTAGATACCGAAAATAATTATTACCTTAATATTTAGGATCAAAAACGTCGCCTTGTTTTAAGAGAAATTTTTTTTCGTCTTTGTATAGTAATTATTTACGACAAAAATCTTTTTTCGTCTCGCGGGACGATTATTTTCAAATGTCAATTTTTTACGTCTTCTCATAATAATTATGTATATGGGATTTTTATTTTTCTCATCTCGCGAGACGTTTATTTCAAGACGGAAATGATTTACGTCTTCTCATAATAATTATATGGGATTTTTATTTTTCTCGTCTCTCGCGACGTTTATTTCAAGACGAAATTTATTTACGTCCCACGTTTTTCTTAATGGAATTGGTACACTTGCAGCCGATTTCACGAACTACTTGAAAATAGAAAAGTTAACGGCCCCAATTCTCCGAACTCGATTAAGAAGTTCCACTTTAATAAAAGTCCCATATAATTATTATGAGAAGAGTAAATCCTATTCGTCTTGAAATAAACGTCCCGTAAGACGAAAAAAAATAAAAATTCCGTATAATTATTATGAAAAGACGTAATTCATATTTGTCTTGAAATAAACGTCCCGTAAGACGAAAAAAAAATAAAAATTCCATATAATTGTTATGAATAGACGTAAATCATTTCCGTCTTGGAACAAACGTCCCGCGAGAGGAAAAAAATAAACATACTATATCATTATTATGAGAAGACGAAAATAATTTACATTTTAAAATAATCGTCCCTTGAGACGAAAACAACTGTTTCATTGTTCAGTAATAATTATAGAGAAATATTTAGTTTTATTTCTTATAATCGTTAGGTCTTTGGAAGGAACACATATCTGTGCTATTATTTGGCGATGCATGTTGCACGTTTTATGTAGAACTTAAGCCAATGTGTCGATACGAAAATCACGTCCTCGGTTTGAGCTTAGCGAGCTTTGAGCAGTTAAAATTAAAAATAATTTAAAAAAATATAAATCAATAGACCTGGATCACACCAGTTCGTTTCATACAGAAATCTTAATTTCGACCTTAATCTCAACCTTAGTCATAGTCATAGCCACAGTCCTAGTCATATTCATATTCGCAGTCATAGTCCTAGTGATTATTTAGCCTTAATCTTTGCCTTTTCTTTGCTCTTGGCTTTGTCTTAGTCTTAGCCTTAAACCGTCTTATGGCAGCTTTCGATAATTACCTCTCAATATTATTGTAGGCAAAAAAAATAGAGGAGGAAGATGGAAAAGATACTCGCTTCTGTTACATTGAAGGTGACCAATTGTACCGATTTTTTAGCTCACTTCAATCATTTTTTGTTGAAAATTTTAAGCTGGTGCAGCAGAATCTAACATAGGTGATGAACTATCTGTAAACGGTAACGGTATACGCGACCGCCATTACCGAGTGATTAGAGGTGCGCTTAGCACCCGTAAGAACCCAGGTTCAATTCCTCGTCCGACCAACATTCCATAAATAATGTATTTCTAATATTTAGCGTTGACCACTCAGGTATTTGAGCCATGAAAAAGCTCCTCAAAAAAACTCTTTGCCGTTCTGAGAAACATTAGGGCATACATCACAATTTGTAGGAGAAACTTGGCCAAACACTTTTAAGATTTTGCTCATGACACTCTTTTTTAATACGGCATGGCCATATAAATATGTATTCATGCATTTGTACTTAAAAGAAAATTGCATTCAATCACTTTACGCCTACTTGACGCTTAAATCACAAAGCCCACTTAATAGCTATAGTGTTGCAGAAAAATAAAACTGAAATCATAAGCGAAATTTCCTACGCAAATTTTCCGCATCTATTTTTTTTCTTTTTTTCTTTTTTTTTTCTTTTTTTCCACTGCCGCTAAAGGCCGCTCTACGACCCATTTATCGACTGTCACAAAGCTCTTACATTTTTACATGCAATGTCTAGTCGTCATTTAATGCCGACATTGGTCGCGACGACGCCACTGTTACAGTAGTGTTGCTGTCGCCGGAACGCCCTCAAATTTCAAGTGGACGGCCGAAGTGAAAAGAAAAAAGGAAGGAAATACTCATCATAGCTTGATTGTTGATTGTATGAGAATTCTATTGCTTCCTTCCGCTCCTCAGCAAATACACTGGCACACTAAATATCCCCATTCTAATTATCACGGCCGCTCAAGCCCCCTCTTATTTTTTGTCTTTTATTTACTCGCCCCTTGCTTTTTTATTTATTTTCATAATTATGTTATTGTTGGTGTTTTTTTTTCTTTTTCGCTGTAATACTTAAAAAGGCACCGAACAATATTGACAACAATAGCGGCAACACCCTTGCACACAATTATCGCGCTGTTCTTTGGTGATGGAATGCGTCTTGTGGTAACAAGCGGTGTACTGGCGGCGCCATATTGTTGGTTTTATTTGACTATGTTTCTTTGTTGCTCCAGCGTTCGCATGAAAATTATATGCTACTTGTTGATTTTGTTATGCTTTGGCATCAACAAGTAAATTAATACTGTCAACAGCAAAATTAGATGAGAGTAAGGAAATTAAGTAAAAAAAGTAAAAGAAACAAATTAAAAAAAGCAAGCGATAAGAAAAAGTAATTTAAGGAAAAAGTAATAATCCTCTATATAAGCCTACTTTTGGGCGCCCTAACTTGCTGCTGTGTGAATACACATATGTACATATTGTAGAAGACAAAACGGAAAAATATACACATGTTTACTTGTGCCTCTGAATTGCTCTTTGCCTTATTTGTATAGCTTAACCCCATTGCCCTTGCGGCCTTTAGCTGATTGCTGCCAACAACAAATCTGCTATTGTTCATTATGTACATATATGTTTGTGGTTAAAAGCCTAAAAGCCTCACTGCATGCATAAGTGTTTATTATTTTTTTCGATCATCAATACCAATATTAGGGGTATTCGTCTAAACGCGTAAATGCCTCGTAACCGCGTAAACCTCGTAAACTTATTTGGTTTTGTATGGAAAACCGGATTATTTACCCCTATTATTTTATCCACAACAAACTGCAGCCTGCGGCCGTAGAACTAAACACATTTTCGTTACCTATTTATTTTTATTCATTTGGTATTTACTTGGCAATACTCGCATAATAGCCCGGAGCTAAGTTGATTTTGTCTGATTTTATATTGGATATGGCCTTTAGTTTTGTTTACTTTTTTGCTTGCGCTCAACCGTTTAACTGTTATGGGCTTATAAATGTATGCATATAGATATTTTTATGCTTGCAAAATAGTATTTTTCGGCTAACTGTTTTTGTGTCAAGGCATCATAAAAAGTACGTAATGAAACATAACGCCATTTAACACTTGGACGATAATTGAGAGGAAAATTTTCCGAATATAAAATTTCGAAGTACTTACAGGCCGCTTTCTCTTAAATAGGTACAGTGCTTTTGTTTAAAAACGAGCTTTTATGTTTACTTGTAGGTATCGGAAGAGTTTTGTGTTGGTTTTAAGAATAATATTCCGTTTTGAAGAAAATTTCCCACTTGGAAAAAGGAGCTTTTGTAGTTTTTACAAGCGTTCATTTAACTTGCACTGTATGTATGTATGTATTTATGTATGTATGATGTAAGTAAGTAAATCTTGAAATCAATTTTTTACCAATTTCCCGATGACCTAGGGACTTGAAACTTCAGAATTAGCTCATAATCCGATGACAATGCAATATGAAAGATGAATTAATCCGCTAGATGGCGCAGGAGTCGATATATTTATAGACCGATGTGGCTCATAATTAGGACTTATATTAATTACATGGAAAGAACTAACTCGATACAAAATTTTACCGATAGATGGCGAGGGGGTCGACATATTTCGAAAATCTATATTTACGGTCCGATTTGGTTCATATTCAGAATATATATGATACCTACTTAAACCGATCGAAAAAAATGTGTTCGTTTGTCTCAAAGTTGGGAAAAGATGTAACTGAAAAGTTCAAAATAAATTATTAGTAAAAAACAAGTTTTTATTTAAATACTCTAAAAAGAAGAAAACAAACTTAAGATTAAATCAAACCCATCCATTCATTATATTATACAAATCATGTAGATTGAAGATTGTCCCCAGAGCATATAAAATAAATAAATTAAATTTATTAAAAAAAAAATAACGTTTTACAAGAAAAACTTTTATTCAAATAAAATAAACTTTAAATTTTATTTAATCACAAGTTTATTTTCTTCTTTTTTAGAGTATTTAAATAAAAGCTTGTTTTTAAAAACTTTTTTTTTTAATAATTTATTTTCATTGACTTGAATACGTTTAGTTAGTTGCTTAAATACATGGAAACTATTATATTGAATCACAGAAATATAAAATTTAATAATAATAATAATAATAGACTGGCGCTTACACAATATGTTAGTGTTTGGCCGAGCTTCTCCTCCAATTGGTGGCATGCACGTTGATGTTGTCACACAAAGAGGAGGGACCTACAGTTTTACACCGACTCCGAACAGCGATTATATTTTTATGAGAAGCCTTTTCATGGCAGAAATACACTCGGAGGTTTGCCATTTCCTGCCGAGGGGTGACCGCTGCTAAGAAAAAGACATTTTTCTATAATTTTTTTTTTGCGATGTTGCTCTGATCAATGCGTGAACCTAAGCCCCATGGAGTGGTAGTGCGCTCTTCCAACCACTACACCACAGCGGCCACCATTTACATGTTGTTTAAAAAGTGGCTTTGTCTTATTTCATGTTAGAGAATTTATGACCCTTTGCCACATCTCTGGTAAAACCATATTTCAGTCGCTCTAGAATATTTGGGATTTCTGAGCGAAAAACTGAAGCAAACTGAAGCGACAAAAACGATTCAAGCCACAAGACGTTGAACTCAAGGAGATTTACTCTCTAATCTATTGTGGACTTTTTTTATTAGATTCGCTCTGAATAGCCAACGCATCTACACGCATGGCTATGCGGAAAATTTGGTCATCTGCATAACTGGGCTGCATGACGAAACTATGTATCTCTAACCGCATGCAACAAGTCTTGCGTACCACACATAGATGGTGCGAAGACAAAGGACTATCAACTAATCCCACTAAAATCATGACTGTACCATTTACTCGGAGCAAAATTTTATCTATGGCTGAACGCATCCTGTGTGGAACAAAAATAGTTTTTTCTAGTAAAACAAAATATTCTGGGGTTACTCCTTAAATAATGGCAAAGTATTCATTGCGTGT
>JAPVRG010214467.1:0-11378 GCA_029783565.1 Rhagoletis cerasi | reverse complement strand
TATTCTTCGTTTTTATTAAAATATGTTATTAAAAACATTATATTTGTCAACATTTGTGCGTTTTTAATAATTAAATAAAAAGAAATCATCTGTTCTCCCGCATTATTATTTTTGTGACCTACTCAGAACCAGGTCACAAATTTTGTGACTTTACTTTGTGACTTGAGACGTGAGACAGCTTACTGAATACCGAATAATCTTAAAATTGATTTTCACCCCGAAAAGTCTCTATTAGTGACTAGAGACTGCTTACTGAATAGAGACATAAGTATCAAGCCCAAATCAAGCCTTGATATCACACCAGACTGTTTGCTGGATAATAGCTGCATAATTATTTGGCAAATTTTACAAAAGGCACTTTGTTGCATTTTCTCGGCTAGACCAACTTTTAGTTGACACATTTTGCAAATTAAAATTTTCAGTTTCAGCCATGGTTTCAGCAAATTTTTCTAAAAGCGCTAAGCGTTTTGGTGATTTTGAGAAGAGCAAGTGACTACTTGATTGATATTTGAAAATGTGCTTTACACATATATTTGAAGATAATTGAAATATAACACTTGTAAGAAAATTTGAGATTATTTTATTTTTGATAACTAAACAATCATATTCCGTAAAATAATTAATTTCGAGCATTTTTTATATTTAATTCAAGAATTTCTATATTCGATTAGTTTGACAGCACTTGCAGCAGGATTAAAATTGCTAGTGAAGCACGAGAAAGTTGAATTATACTTTCGAAATCGATTTGCGCTCTTTCAGTTACAGTCACACATTGCACTTTTTATTTTTGAAACTGAGTTCCGAAAAGTGGCACAAAGATCTTTCGGCTGTTCGCACAAGAAAGCAAAAAATCTCTTTCTCAATCAGACAGCGAATAAAGTCAAACGGTGTCTAACAACGAAAGTATTTAGTAGATTTTTAAATTCAAGAAGATAAAGAATGATCGGCTATTTTTCTTTTAATTGTTTAGGCATTGATATTATGTACAATATGCATGTTTAATGATTTTTCGACATTTTGCAAGATTTTCTTGGGATATTTTCTAGATTCTTCTTGATTTTTTTAATATTTTTGTGAACCTTCGTATTCTATTTTAAGGATTTTCGAAATTATTTCGTGTTTTCTGACTATTTCATGATTTTCGGAACTTCTCGGGATTACTTTAGTATAGAGTGTGCAGTGAAGCCATGAATACTAAATATTTTTATAAATACAATAATAATAATTATATAAATACTATTGTTTTTAGTATTTCCAAAGAATTAAATGCATATTTGCTTTTAGGCAAAACTGGTCTAAAAAGTTTATGTGAAGAAAATGTTCTTCTGGCAACCATCGTTTTGTCATAATTCATGGTCGCGAAACAGCTGTAGTTCATTTCCATAAACTTCACCATACACATATCCACATGTATGAAAATCATTTTCAGTTACCACAAGCCGAGTTGAGGCTATAGGTATTCACTCAACGCGACACATTGAATTACAAACAGCAGTCAATAAACATAGTTTTACGCGTATACCTTTTGAAAACTATTCTCTCTCTTATGGCCCCGTCAGAATGGGTACTTGTACGTCAAAACCGGAGAAGTATGCGAAGGAAGTAGCGTACGTAACGCAGAGAGACGCCACATTGAAGGCGTTGCGTTTGTAAAAGTAAAGGTAAACGTGCAGTTTACGGTTCCCTCCGAAAATTTATCAACAAAAAAGTGGACATAAACGAAAGGTTTTTTCTAACAACTTATGAACGGTTAAAAAAAATATCAATTTGCGCCTTCAGATTCATATCATTGACAGAAAAACTATTCTTTTCGCACCCTTTTTAACCAATTTGGATAAATTTTGGGGGGACCGTAAACTGCACCAATACCGATGTTTATACATTGCCGGACTTGCTTGCGTCAAAAGTTGAGTGTTGGCCAACGTTCATCGGTTCCGTTAACGCATTCAACTCAACTGTCAGTTTCATCCTTCCACGGGGCTATTAGCCCGCCATGATTTTTTTCTGACGTTTCCAAGCATTTAATTATCATTAAAGTGAATATAAAAAAATGAAATTGTTCAAAATTGTTGTTGTTTGAGATTGAAAATGAGAATTGTTTGTGTGAGTTTGAGTTTTCAAGTTTAAAAGTATTTTGTTTTAAAACGTTGGAAATGCTCAGAACTGCTTCTCAATGGTTTTACTTAACGGTATTCTTATTACATTACAACACATTCTTAATGCGTCAAGTGAATAACCTTCTCAACGTAATGAGGGTTGTTAGCAGTATGACCAGATGATTCCAAAATCCGAAGCTATAATAATTTTTTAAAAAGGTCAGAAAAAGTTATATCCTCTAAGGAATGAGGTTTGAAAGGGTGTCGATATGTAATTATATTCAGACTTAAAAACTCTCAATGAACTCAACAAGTCCAACGAACACAATTTTCTTTAAAAACATTTGTAAATCCTTATCAAAACACAAAATTACTTCTAACAAGCTAATAATGGTTGTACTACTTCGAAATATGCCATGGAAGTTCAGTTCAAGATAATAAAAAGTCAACAATTTTGTGAATTGGAATATGGTAAAAGATCACATGGGGCACCTAACCAAAGAAATATGATTGATTTTAAAAGAAACTTTCTCATACTATTCAATTGAAGTAAATTTTTCTCAAAATCCCTAATAAAAAGCTAAGGCTTAATTTTCTCAAAGTAATGGCTGTTGAAGTTTTTGAATTATTAAGGATTTTAGTATGACTACTACTTAATGATAATTGTTTGCTGTAAAAAAGGTTAAAACAAATCCACGAAGCTAGAATTAAAATCCTGGGTTCTGACTTTATAATATTAGATGCTAAATTTAGCCTCAAAAATGTTTCCCTGGTCACACTGGTTGCTAGCGAGGAACGAATGTTTTGCAGAGTAAACTGGTAGCGGACTGGCCAAACTATATGCGATGCAGTGACTCATACACTTGTTCAACGCTCTCAATTTTTACATTTGCTTTAAAATATACACCCAACGTCTGTTTTATAGGGAACACAAGAGAGATGTTCTGAAAGCCATGTAACAAAAACTGTTTCTTAATGGTTTTGTACATTCAATAGAAAGACAAATTAATCGATCGTACATGTCGCACACGTTTTTCAAAAGCGTATTAACTAAAAATTCTCCGTTTGTCAGAAAAAGCAAACAACTTTTTCTTAGCAAATGTTATTCATATAAGCAAGGAAGACTTTCCTTCAGATATTTTCAACAAATTACAACAAAATTTTGTTTCAACTTGTGTACAGATTAAAACACTGGGTATCATGCATAAAAAGTGAGCTTAAGCTACCAATTGATTTTCAGTACAAATTCTTCAGCTTGAGCTCACTTCATCAGTGTAAAAACTGAGTCTGAGCTTAAGTGCACTTTTTATTCATGTGATCCACTAGCAATTTTAAATCATGATTCACCAATTAGATTGAAACTCTATAAAAAGTGTGTGTGGAACAAAATAAATTTGTACACAAATCCATTTGTGTTTTTGTATATACATTCATAGATACGTGCGGCCATAAACATTACTGATTACTCTCTTTCTCTCTTTTGCATCACCCGCATACAACTATTAATGCTAAAACCCTACAAAGGTAAGTTTTTCAATTTTAATTTATTGAAAGAGTAATGTCCTTGTATAATCTTTTGATACTTTCAAATAAAAGTTTTAATTTGAAATAAGGAGAAAATATGTTTGGTAAGATGTGTGTTTAGCATACAATTACTAAAAATGTTTTCAGCAGAGTGGCCAGGTTGCCTTTTTTGTGTCTCAAGTAAACATTTATGTTCATATTCATACAAACATACCTGTGATTAGGATTTTTAGATCAGGTTGTTGTGCCTTTTCCTTTACTTGACAACAAAGTTAAAGAATAAACACCGTTTTAAAACAAAAAAAAAACAGCCATAATTAGGACCCTAAAGAGCATATTAATCTAGTTTACATATATTTTGGAAATCAATCTGAAAACGTTAACCCTTTTCATAGCTGGGCTAAAATTAATATAATTTTTTTTTAGGTATTATTCTTTTCATTTAGGCTCCAAAAGGATAAAAATTTTAAATTTTAAAAAATTGTGCTTCTATAGGATAAAAAATTTAAAAGGCAGTTGATTTAAACGCCTATATCTCACTAAATTTATGTTTAAGCCCTAGTGCAATGTCGTTTCAAAGTAGGAAGTGATTCAAAAAAATGCGTTTGCAAAGTGTAAATAAAAATTGCTTACTGATGTGCGCAATATAATGGGAATACTCAATGAAAGGGTTAAATATTTTTATAGCTAACTTACTGTCTACAAAACTAAATATACATATAATTAAAATACATATATGATATGTTGAAAAATCTTTCCTTTTTATACATAAATTTTCTTTGTTTTGTTTGCAGTATTTTTTCTTACAGAATTTCATATGAATAAAAATACTGTGGATCTATCCATAAGAGTAGAACCAAACCAGGTGTTTTAGGTCTTCAGCGCTTCTCAGGTTTTCAGAGCTTTTCTCTGATACACGACAAGATTTAAGAATCCATTCAATCTATCCTTAACTGAACTTGCCGAGATGGTCATCAGTCGTTCCCATGACAGTCGGGTCTGTGTAACCGGAATGCCCCAGATTCATATATGGCCAAGGACTGTCACTTTCGCATCATTCCCCAAAAACTCTTTGGGGAATTTTTTACAGTTACAACAACAACAACAGATGGTAATTAGTTCTTGGTAAGCAAATTTTCAATTCTTTCCAAGCCTACTTGACAGCGTCACTCATTTTTAAGTCTGTCTTTTTATTATATGATCTGGTCACACTAGCCTTGCAGCGAATACGCTCTTGAATGCATTATGTAAACTTTAGGATGAGTCGGGCTGCTTAAATAAAATGCAGCTGGATGCATTTCATCAAGTGTTGAAACAGTTTTAGGTAGACTTTTTCAATGACTTGGAAGTTGGGGTTTTAGTATGCCAGCCTTTGAGCATTACCATGATCGCAATAAACATAAAAATAACCAGAACAGGCAGTAATAAATCATTACGATATAAGACATTATGACATTAATTAGGCAAATAAACTCCCTTAAAATTGTGAAATCAAAGACAGAATATAAAACCTTTATGTTTGTTTTATGATTTAGTTATTGGGATATGAAAAATTAATTATTTACTTGTGATATACGTAAGTATTTGGCATTAATTTTAACAAGGGATTTTTCTTTCATTAATTTATTATGCTACTAAAGCCTAATGGCCTTATTCATAAAAAATAAAATATATTTAAAAACGTTTACAAGCTGATGTTTCATACATTTTTCAATTTATAAACCTTTTTAAAGCTATTTTATTAGCAATAAGGCTATAAATTTATTTTATTTTTATGTTTTGTCCTAATGCTTTGGGGCAGGTTACCATTGAGAGAGTTAACATTTTTGTTGCACCCAAAAGAGTGAATATACAAATTCTTTTTGGGTGAATAAGAGTTCATCGCAGCAACTGGCCGAAAGTGACAAGCGAACAGTAAACGCGAGTTCATTTTGGTGTGGTTGCAGCAATTTTCTTGCACGTATAATTTTTGCTTTGTAAAATCAACCTAGATTAGTTTATATACATATATTTTTCCTTTTGGATATTCTACCAACTATAAGTATTATGATGGGCGTTGTATCCGACTTTGGACAGATTGCTACTAAATGGGATTTGAAAAACTTGGAAATACGTACAATGACCGTGGAGAAAACACTGGAGCCTTTGGTGTTGCAAGTGACCACTTTAGTGAATACAACAGAGCCGAGCAAGAAGAAGAAGGGAAAATCGAAACGAGCCAGTGCTCTTGTGGCATCCATTGAGAAGGCAACCGAGAATTTTGTCGTAAAGGGCGAGCAAATTGCTTACGAGAATCCGGATATTACACAGGAAATGCTGGCTGCAGTAGAAGAGGTACGTAAGACTGGAGATGCCATGAGCATGGCTGCTAGGGAATTTGCCGCAGATCCCTGTTCTTCGTTGAAGCGTGGCAACATGGTAAGAGCAGCTCGTAATTTACTTTCGGCAGTCACCAGATTGCTTATACTGGCAGACATGGTGGATGTGCACTTGTTGCTGAAGTCCTTACACGTAGTCGAAGATGATCTGAACAAACTTAAGAATGCCTGCAGCCAAGATGAGCTACTCAGCAACATTGAACAGTTTGGTGAAAATGCTAGTGAGCTGATTAAGCAAGCTGCAAAAAGACAACAGGAATTGAAAGATCCACAACTGCGGGACGATTTGGCTGCTGCCCGTGCGATGCTTAAGAAACATTCTACTATGCTTTTCACTGCATCCAAAGTGTACGTACGGCACCCAGAGCTAGATTTGGCTAAATTGAATCGTGATTTTATACTGAAGGAGGTCTGTGCGGCTGTGAATACCATCAGCGATGTGGCTCAAGGCAAATCTTCACAACCAACAGAGATTTATAATGGAGCAGGTGAATTAGCAGCAGCACTGGACGACTTTGATGAAGGTATCATCATGGATACTTTAACATACAGCGAAGAACATTCCCGGCAGCTGCTTGAGGAACGTTTAGAGAGCATCATTAGCGCAGCGGCGTTGATGGCTGATGCTGATTGTACACGCGACGAGCGCCGTGAAAGAATCGTTGCCGAGTGCAATGCAGTACGACAAGCACTACAGGATTTGTTATCCGAGTACATGTCAAATATGGGACAAAAAGACCACACAGCTGGTTTGGATAGAGCTATAGACCAAATGTGCCGCAAAACACGCGATCTCCGGCGACAGCTACGCAAAGCCGTCGTTGACCATGTATCCGATTCTTTCCTGGAGACATCTACTCCTCTCATCGATCTAATTGAGTGTGCGAAAACAGGAAATGAAGCAAAACTCCGAGAAAAAGCTGATATATTCACCCGACATGCTGAAAAGTTGGTGGAAGTTGCAAACTTGGTATGCAGTATGTCGAACAACGAAGATGGAGTGAAAATGGTACGATTTGCAGCAGCTCAAATAGAAAGTCTCTGCCCGCAAGTTATCAACGCGGCTTCCATTCTATGTGTACGCCCCAATTCTAAGGTGGCACAAGAAAATATGGCTGCTTATCGTCAGGCATGGGAAGCTCAAGTCCGAATTCTCACCGAAGCTGTTGATGATATTACAACAATTGACGATTTTCTGGCCGTCTCCGAGAATCATATACTAGAGGACGTCAATAAATGCGTCATGTCATTGCAAATGGGGGCACCACAAGAACTACGAACCACGGCAGGTGCTATCCAGGGGCGATCAGCTCGTATTTGTGATGTTGTTGAAGCTGAAATGGATAACTACGAGCCTTGCGTTTACACAAAAAGAGTAATGGATGCAGTTAGAGTACTCAAGGAACAAGTGATGGCCAATTTCGCCCAACGTGTTGATACTGCAGTAGACGCTCTCGTTAACAACTGCAGTAGGGATGTTGATGAAAATGACTTCATCGATGCTTCGCGGTTGGTGTATGATGGTGTACGTGAAATACGACGGGCAGTACTTATGAATCGTAACTCAGATGAACTGGACACTGACACTGAATTTGAGCCTGCTGAGAATACCATGTCAGAGACACGTAGCAAATCCAGTGCACAGGATGGCGGTCCGACTGTCGACGAGTATCCAGAAATCAGCGGTATTTGTACAGCGCGCGAAGCCATGCGCAAAATGACCGAAGAGGATAAACAAAAAATTGCCCAGCAAGTGGAGCTGTTTCGACGTGAAAAACTTACCTTCGATTCCGAGGTTGCTAAATGGGACGACGCAGGCAACGATATCATTTTCTTGGCTAAGCATATGTGTATGATCATGATGGAAATGACGGACTTCACACGCGGTCGTGGACCTTTGAAAACCACTATGGACGTTATAAATGCAGCTAAAAAGATATCCGAAGCCGGCACGAAACTCGACAAACTTACGCGAGAGATCGCCGAGCAGTGCCCAGAAAGTAGCACCAAAAAAGATTTACTAGCATATTTGCAGCGTATTGCTCTCTATTGTCATCAAATTCAAATAACTTCGAAAGTCAAGGCAGACGTGCAGAATATAAGTGGCGAACTAATTGTGTCCGGTCTGGACAGCGCTACTTCCCTAATCCAAGCAGCCAAGAATTTGATGAATGCAGTTGTATTGACCGTTAAATATTCGTATGTAGCATCAACGAAGTACACCCGACAAGGCACAGTTACATCGCCGATTGTCGTATGGAAGATGAAAGCACCTGAAAAGAAGCCTTTAGTGCGTCCAGAAAAGCCCGAAGAAGTACGAGCAAAAGTACGCAAAGGTTCGCAGAAAAAGGTGCAAAATCCCATACACGCCCTGTCGGAATTTCAAAGCCCAGATGGTGCAGTTTAAGTTATGACATTCATCAAGCATAAAATGTATTAGTATTGCAATTAAATTCCACTTGAAAAGTTTGGCTGAATAGGTGAAGAAAAACAAAAGATGTTTTCAACGATATGAAAAGCGCAGCCAATTTTCAACTACATACCTACCCCGATGTCTCAAGCTTTTGCTATTGCAATAGAAGCCAGAAGAGCAATGGAATAGTTTCCAATTCGTTTCAAGGGCGACACAAATTAAGGTAATCAGCAGCCTGGGTTATGCATTCCGAATCTTCAACAACCAACCCCTTGTTTACTCGTTGATTTCACAGGTATTATACTCTACATAACTAAATTAATAAAAACATGCATTAAAATAGCAACTGAACAATATTTTGTTTTGTATTTGCACGGAGGCTAAAAATTACATATGTATGTATGTAAGTATGCATGGGCATTGGCATTGATACATATGTATGCTCATACATCTATAAAATTTAAAATTTTGCAAGGGCGAAAGGCAGAGAATTTAAAATAGAAAGCAAGCGAGGTTTAACAATTTGTTCTTTGCCCAGGTGAAAAGAGGTGATTGCCATTCCCATTGGAGGAGACAAGCGTTGGGCACCAACGTTCCAATTTTTAACTTATTGTTTTGGATTTCCACTTTTGGTTAAGCAGAATAGTGCAGTTTTAAGGTGCGGTTAGACGTGGCAATGCAGGCGCTTTTTCAACGCATTTTGCTGTTAAAATGCGAAAATCCACTTTCCTGTGTAAACACCCAAAATTCTTTTTGCTGATTTGCAAAAATCACTTCCGGAAATGAAAATTGCAAGATGTACTACAACCGAAAGAACGCAAATCGTTCTTGAAAAATAGTTTCAACTTGCAATTTTCAGTTCTACTGAAAGTGCTGCAAAACCAATCGAGTATTGCCGTGCGACGCAGTTTTTTTTGGCAAATTTACATAAAGTTATGAAAATGTTCAATAAAATATCAAAAATATTAGTAATAAATTTATTCTTCTGATATGAAGTACTTAAAAATTAATGCATTGGACATTTTTTGGCTGTTTTGTGCACATTTTAGCACTTTTAGTAAATTTTTCAGGTCAGTAATTTTGTTATGAGCATAAAAATGTCTGGTAACACAGTTGAAAGTGCAATTTTCTGCATTCATCGTGTAAACAGACGAAAATCACTATCAGAATGTTTGATTTTCGGAAATTAAAACTGCTTTCGAGAGCCACTTTACATGCAAGGTGTAACTGCTCTTGCAATCATTTCTGAAAGTTCTTGAGTTTCACAGACTTCTCAAAACCACTCGCACTTGTCACGTCTAACAACCACTTTATTTACGTTAACATTCATTTGTACTACGTACATATGTATGTATGTCATTAATTGCAATGCAGCGATGAATTTTGCTTGCTCAGCGTAGTAATTTGTTAGTGCATTGAGAGCGAAGGTTCATCCATTGATAAAAACGTTCTCTTGTTTCGACCAGTTGGCCATTAAATCAGTGCTGCCATATGCATTTGTTATGAAACAGTAAAATTTATTAGGCAACATTTTCTTATCAAATATTTTCGGATATTTATTAGTGTGCGGTTACATTTAAAGCGAATTTTGCGGGGTGACATAAGGGGCGTGTTTCTTTATTCATTCCAAACGTTCGGAATACATTTTTCTGTTTACTTATTCGTTAGAACGTTCCGGGAAATATTGTGGCGAATACGGCGAACATACGAATTAATCAAAGCGAACTATCACGAAAGACGTAGAAGCTTCGACAGCGAGAAACGTCAATGGAAGAATGATGCACTGGTTAAGTGCGAGAACAAGAGACGTGTG
Organism: Rhagoletis cerasi; assembly: GCA_029783565.1. Lineage (NCBI taxonomy): Eukaryota > Metazoa > Arthropoda > Insecta > Diptera > Tephritidae > Rhagoletis > Rhagoletis cerasi. The sequence continues at coordinate 1,154 of JAPVRG010214467.1, read as the reverse complement.
ATAGAGTTGCCATCAGTGAGAGCGAAAGTTTATAAACCGAGGCTACAGCGCACAGAAAGTCAGCAGTAAATCAGAAAGCGGAGAGTTCAGTTCAGCGTTGGCACACGTAGGGGAAATTCCCTATACGTAGGGATTTTAGTCGAAGAAAATGAAGTCAGGGAAAAGGACAGATTTTTAAAAATTAGTGAAATGTAGGGATTTTTCGATAACTCCTGAACAAAATCTATTTTTATATGGAAGAAAATACGCAACACCCTCGAAAAAAAAAATTCTCAAAAAGCAAGCAGTTAGCGACTTGAAACTTGCACTTTATTATACTCAACATTTTTATAAGAAATCGAATTGTCGTTATTCAAGGGAACCATCGATATTTACATACAACGCAATAATGCACATAATATATGGTTATGTATTATATTTGTTATTAAATATAATAGATTTTCTAAACATTGAACCTTCCGTGTTTTACATAGTCAAACTTTTTTCGGTTATCAGTAAAATTTTCTAAAAAGCGCTCTTAAGAACATACCTAATGTTGTAATTTCTACTCAGGGTTAACATTTTTGACAATTACTTGCAGCATGTGTCAAAATTTACTGCCTTTGAAATTTCGTTGCCAAGTAGCTCTGCAAGTTCGAAAATGTAATACTAGTTTCCCACGGCACCCCAATTACCTATTTCGCTCTCCCATTCGTAATTGCCGCTCCAATTACCCTTCGAATAACGTATTTCGCCATACAAAATTTTGTGAGCGAATTACCTCATTTGTAAGTAATTTAGATCCAATTACCATGCGAATTACGAACAAATCACTGTCGTCTCTAATTTTAATCGGAAATTTATCGATCTCAGCTGTCAGAGCAAAAGAGAATAGAAAAACACAAAACAAAGAAAGGGAGGAAATGAAGGAAAAAATAAAAAAACAACAATGAACTGACAAATCGAATTAAGAATGTGCCCGTGTGAATGGGGTAATTCATGATAGTAATTGGGTGAGCGAACAAAGTAATTGACGGTGCCGTGGGAAACTGCTATAAAGGCTCTAGGCTCTAGCGCTGGTTATGCATACTTGGCATACTTGCACTGCTTTACCATTTTTACATAAGTACGTACGTAGAAATCAAAACGCAATAGACTTTTACATATGCGTTGGG
>JAPVRG010214411.1:0-13951 GCA_029783565.1 Rhagoletis cerasi | reverse complement strand
GGCCTTAAAAATCGAGGTTCGGTCGTTCTCTAGTTCTTATGCACATCTAAAGCGGAAAATAAAGTTTAAATGTTTTTTTCATCATTCCTTATTATTATTTTTTTTTTTTTTATTATTTTGTTCACATTTTTTTTTTGGGACGGGGGTTTCTGCTTCGCTGCTTGCGTATGCATCATTCTTCATAATTTTAATGTACATATGTATTTTAATTTTGTATTATTTCATGAGTTAACCCGGTGATTTATATTGCATTTTTGCCGTCGCTTCTAACTATCGGTTAGCAAGGAAACTATAAAACTTGTGGTGAACCCTTACGTATTTCAGTTTACTGCGTTTACGCAAGCAGCTTATTTAACACGAACTATTAAGGTTTACATACAGAAATGCTTCATGTTTTAATTTTTTTTAACTTTTTTGCATTTTTTGCATTTTTTGCTATTTGCGTGTAGATGGTCTATACATTTAAATTTTTTTTGTATGGTTTTTTTTGTTGTATTCAACTTTTTAAGGACTTGTAATATGATTAAATTTTGAAAAAAAAAAACTAAAAAATTTATAATAATAGATGCTGAGGCAAAAAAAAACAAAGATATCGCCAACGAAAGATAGTAAATTGTAGTCAAAAGTTATATACAGTTGTTATGTTTGATATCGTTACTACACATAGTTCGTACAAATGTACATACATAAGTATTTTTAGTGGGCTTTCGTAACTATGTGTGTTTACGTGTGTGTATGTATTTAATTGCTTATAAAAAGCGATTCCTTATATGTTTGAGAGTAGTATGTATATGAATAATTTACAACATTTAACAAAAAAAAATGAAAAAGGCTTTAAATAAATTTATACACATAAACGATAAGCTACTAGTTGCTGTTCTATGTAACTAAATTTACGAAAATTAACATGAATTATCTCTCGTATATATATTTTTATGGGGTTTTTGTTGGTTCTTTGCTTTTAATACACCGTCGGCGTACAACATTTAATGTACGCCGCCGTCTGATTTACTGATTTCATTTGCTGATTCCATGTGAATTGCTGTTGTTGCTGTGCTGCTGGTGATACTGCTGTTGCCAAAGTATTTCGTTTCAGATAGTGATTGATTTTTTTTTCTGCCACGCTAACTGCCTTTCCACTCAAAAAGACCCAAATTCCAAGCACCTGAAAGAAAATTAATATTCAACAAGTCATTTTTGAGCAAACACGTAATTTTTAAGCAAAAAACACAACCGGCTTCAATTCTCATACAAAAAATGTATGAAAACCGTTAATTTCTTCATGCTCCGATAAAAAGAATTATTGAAAACGGTTTACGTGGTCCAAAGTTATCCGGTAACATACATACAACAAAAATATTCCGATAACCTCCTCCTTTTTTTGAAGTTGATTAAATAGTGTTTCGGAAAGCTTTGTTGAAAAAAACTAGAAAAAAATTCTTTTACTAATATTATAAATGTGAAAGTTTGTATGTTTGGATGTTTGTTACTCAATCACACAAAAGTGGACTGGTATGAAATTTGGCACGTAGATAGCTTATTGCCTGAATTAAGATATTTGCTTGAAATTCAGTACGCGTATTACATATATAAAAAGGAATCAACCTACCAAAAATGGACGCGATACATAGCCAATACCCGCTTGCTTTGCGATGCATAGGCAGGTCAGCCGGGCGCACTGGATGACCAACATCGAACTGAGCTGAGCAGTTCGGGAGACAAGTTGTAACAAGACGCCAGATGAATTTCGAATCCTGGCTGGTGAAATGTTGAAGGCTGAGGGAGAGGAGCGGGACCGCAAACACCGATCCCGAAGAAGCAGTACAATCTCACCGGCTGAGGAGCGGGCAAACCCGCAAGGTACGAGGAACAAAAAATGAAATCTTGCAAAAAGAAAAGAATTCTACGACATCGTTGAGTTCAGAGAATCGGGCTCCGTTAAAGTGGTTTTTCGTCTGTAGATGCCATTTTTTACTTATGGAAAGGCAACATACCGTGTAAACACAAATGAAATTTTCCTTCTGTATAAAACAGATGCACGTACATACGAAATATAAATGTTTCTCTTTTCATCTGACAAACAGATAGAATCATCTGTTTTGTTTATTTCGTTTTCAAAGAAGGTAATATTAAATAGTTAATTAAATGCTGTGAATTTGGCAGACAGCTGCAATTACATATATATCGAAAAAGTGACATCTACAGAGGCAAATACCTATGGGTCATTTCATCTCAAATCGTCCAGGCACTTAGGGTTAGGTCTTTTTTCCAATAAATTTTTTTTACAGTTTCTACATCGAAATCCATGAGACACGTATATTTTCTTTTTGCTTGATTTTGAGTTCTTTCGACGTGGGGAATTTTTGAAAATTTGTCTGAAAACTCGATTTTGCTCTATTGGTGCATGTGAATTTTTTTTTGAAAATTCGATAACTTTGCGAAAAAATGACCGATCTTCGAAATTTTTTTTTTCTGTTTGTAGGTAAAAGGTTCCTCTAAAAGTAAAGAGTGCGAAGCATGATATATTTTCAAAATTTTTTTTTATATCGTCATAAAAAAAAATCAAAAAATTTTTGACCTAAAAAAATTTGAATTGCATAATTTTTTTCCTTCATATTTTTTTTTGTAGTCATATATATAAACGAAATTATGTAGCAGCCTCTACTAGCCAAAATTCGTTGTTTAGGAAATATGATTTTTTGAAGTCAAAGTGCTAATTATTCAGTTATTTTAGGCTTTATTTATGAGAAATGCTATCATGTTGCCAAAAGTAGCTCAATTGTTATGATTTTTCTTCTGTAAACATGTGAAGCTTTATTTTCGAAGAACAAAATCTTAAGTGTAGTCAATTTTCAGATATTTTATTAGTAATCGTCTTTCAAATATACGAAAAATGACAAAAATTTAAACCAATAATGTTGGCATTGCTTAGACTTTTCCATTCTCAATTTATGTTTTCAACTAGCATTATAACAACATAACTAGCATTATACTATCATATTATAACTAGGCATTTTCAATGAAAAAAATAAATAAATAAATAAAAAATCATAATTCATAAGAAAACCAAATTGCATTCATTGAAAATGTCTAGTATGTAATGTCTTCTCTTTAGCTGAATAACGGTAAATTGCAAATATCTCGAAAACTTATCCATAGAATAAAAAATAATCCCAGTTTCTGAATCAGTGAGCAATTCTACATAGGAATTGGATAGTGGCATCCAGTGTACATTTTTGCTGTAAACCAGTATAATTAGCACTTTTACTTCAAAAAATCATGATTCCTAAACAACGAATTTTGGCTAGTAGAGGCTGCTACATAATTTCGTTTATATATATGACTATAAAAAAAAATATGAAGGAAAAAAATGATGCAATTCGAAATTTTTTAGGTAAAAATTTTTTTGATTTTTTTTTCATAATGACGATATAAAAAATTTTTCCAAAATATATAATATTTCACACTTTTTACTTTTAGAGGAACCTTTTACCTACAAACAGAAAAAAAAAATTCGAAGATCGGTCATTTTATCGCAAAGTTATCGAATTTTCAAAAAAAAAATTAACTTGCACCAATAGAGCAAAATCGAGTTTTCAGAAAAATTTTCAAAAATTCTCCACGACGAAAGAACTCAAAATCAAGCAAAAAGAAAAAATAAGTGTCTCATGGATTTCGATGTAGAAACTGTAAAAAAAAAATTTATGGAAAAAAAAAGACCTAACCCTAACTGCCTGGACAATTTGTGATGAAATTACCCCTATAGTGTAAAATCACTTTAAGCGGGTCCACTTCGGGCAAGTAATTAACCGTCACATTTTCATCATTAATTAGGTGTAGGAGTTTAGGTGAAAGTAGTATTTGGAGGATAAAAATAAGGATGTAATAAAGAAGCGCAGAAGTACTTAAGAAAGTGGGTTGAATCAACTGTTGGAACGTGAGGAGCCGCCGGCTCTAGTTATACTTTAATAATACCAAACGTCATTTTAAGAGATTTGTTTAAAACTAAGCAACGACTTAATATCTCAATAATTTTAAAATACCATCATAAAATTTCTTTGCATACCTTTTTTTGTTTAGTTACTGAGAGAGCTTATGAACATTTTAACGCGTCAACGGTCGTGATACCATGGTTACATGCTTCAATATGGATTGGTTCTTGTCGATGAGGCACGAAAGCGGTGCCGCTGTGATGCCACTGCCATTGTTACCACCACCAAATAGGCCAACTTCATCAATACCATCGCCATCATTGTGCATTGACATCGGTTCGATCGCAGTCAAGTGATATTTGCAGGTAATGATCGTATGATTTCTTGCAGCCGCTGCAGTTGCATCGCAACTATATGCAATATCTGCGCCACAAAGATTGCTGCTGCCACCATAATCGGTGTATTTCTTGGCATTAGAAGCGGCAACGGCAGCGGCCGCAGCGGCACCAAAACGCAACGAAGCGTTAAGCAAATTTTGGAAACTTAACTCATTGGCATTCGACGACGACGACGATGATGACTTCAACGCATAGCTATTCAAATCGGCAATTTCATTGTTGTTATTGTTCTGCATAAGCGACGCCGCGCCAATAATGCTATTGCCAGCAGCTGTGTCGTTTGATGTCGCTATGCCACTATTCAGTTGCGCGTGGAAATAATTTTGTGATGCCGAGTGTCGTCGCTTGCGAGTAACTGCCTATAAATGACAAAATAGAAAAATTAACAAATTTAGTCTAGTGACAACTGATAAATGTGCATATATAGTAAATAAAATATATGTACGCATACCTTCAACTTTAAAGCTGAGTCTACAAGCTGCGCGCTTGTGAGCGCTACCATCTTGTTTTGACTGCGTACTAAAAATTCTTGTGCCTCTTGCAAATTTGCTGCCGCAGCTTCCACACTGGCATCTGCGTTGGCGCGCAGGTTGCGCATATTTTTCTCAGCAATATCAGTTTTCTCATCGCATTCAGTTTGATTAACTGCAGCGGCTGCCGATTTGTCATTTTTTACAGCCATATTGGCTTCTTGTGGCCGATTTTGCTGCGGTTGACGTGTTTGTCGTTGTTGTTGTGATGGCGGCGGTGGCGGTGGTGGTGGTGATGTTTGCCAAATTTTAGCTAAATTCTCATGCTCCCAACTTATTTGTGTGTGGTATTTATCCGTCTCGTCAGCAGGGGGTAATGGAAAAACGTTACCAACATTGGTCGCACTTTCTATTGGCTTTACGTTAAATTGGCGCAAGAGTTGCATTGGATGAATACCGGCACCGCCCTTGCCCAGGCCCACACCAGTGCCAACTACTATCCCAGTGGTGCTATCTGCTGCGTTCAGTTGCCAAATGTTGCGTTCATTACGACTGGTGTGCCATAAATTTCCCCTAAATTGCGTGGTTGCCGTTTCTGTTTCTGTTTCTGCGGGACCTGACTCCTCAACACTCCCACAAGAATGTGTGTTTAATTTATCCATATGGGTGGTATCATTATTGTTATCTGGACGCAGCAATTCAGCTATGAGGCGATTTACCTTTTGTATAACGGTAAATGTATCCGAATCATTAGTGACAGCAGTATCGCCCGCAACTTTAGCAGTGCTCGTAGAGTCTGCTTGACATCTTGCAAGTTCTTCACTTGGCATTGGTTTAACTGAACATTCTTCCGCAACTTCAGCAGTTACGTCTTCATTACACCAATCGCTGTCACTTGTCACCGTGTCGGCGGCACTTTCGTCATCCGCACAGCCATCATCTTCATCGTCAGCATCATTCGCATCGCCAGCACGTCCTATGTATAAATCTTGCATATATTTCAGATCGCTCATTATCTCATCGGCCTCCACTTGAAGTTCATCACGCAGCAACCTGTTGGCCGGTATGGATTTCAGTTCACTATTGCAGGCGGCACACATACCCCAAACAGATTCGATGGCACCCTCGGCAACGGCATCACCAGCACCACCGGCATTATTATTATTATTATTGGCGTTCGCATAGGTAGCCATGTGGCCAGCTTCTTTGCACTTTTTGCGTATTTCATTCATGGACCATTGTTGCTCTAAACTAGTCATGTCCACATCAGTATCAATAAATTCCATGGCGCCACAGTGGTTCATATCGGCAACGTCAGCAGCACTGCCATAGAAATCTACCTCATCGCAGCGGGCGTCATCGTCATCATCATAATCATTAGCGTGGCTTTTCGAATTACTCGAATTCTTTTTGGTATTTTTGCGCACCTTAGACTGTTGTTGATAGATATTCCAATTGCGATCGGCCGATTGTTGTCCGCCAAAATCAGCAGCCCCCAACGGCAGCCAAGTGGAGTTATTTGCCGTTTGTGGTGGTGGTGGTGGGAAATGGGCAATAGCTCGAGTAAATGCCTCGACAGTGTCGCTGTAGACAAGTTCATTAGCTGCGTTCGCTTTCAAATTTTTAGCCGCATTCGAGAAAATTAAGCTAAGTGGATGCGGCTGCGCAGTTGCCTCTAAACTCATGGTACTGAAACGTTTGTTTGCGGTCATCACTGCACGTGCAGCACTTGGGGGCTCTGCATCCGTTTGGCAAGCAATCTCAGTGCGTTGCACGCGGAATTTGATAATAAAATCACGTTCAATTCTTCTCGATTTGCCAGTACCGCTGTTTGCACTGGTGCCAGCTGTAGCAGCCTCACAATTTGAATTCGCATACAATGGGTTGGCTGAGGCGCCAACACCGCCATCGTCCTCCACCATGAAATTGTCTGTGCGCGTATACTCGAGATATTTATCTTGCTCGAGATAGAGATAGCCACTGGCCGAACGTTCATACTCTATGACATCTAGTTCGCTGCAAATATCGAAGGTATGTCCATCTACGTACGATTTAATCGGATGAAAATGTGTGCGCTCGGAAGTCAATAGGTTTTCGCCATCATCTATCATATCGAGCGCACAACGTTGCTGTTGAGGTTCTTTGCTATTGGCACGGGGCGGATAATTTCGCTGAAGTTGCTGCTTACCTAAGTTGGCGATTGATGAATTCTCTTCGGTTGACATTTGCAATTGTATGACTGATTTTACGCGTGAATATTCAATGAAACCACTGCTTGCAGACGAATGATTCGCAAGTGTTACTTTTGGCGTTTTCTCGACGATGGCGTCACGTGTCGGTGGACGCAGTGATGTGTTTGTGTCGCGCACTTTTTCAACGTTGGCTGCTATATCAGTTGGCCATGTATTTTGCAAATCAGTATTTGCATTGGTTTTTGTCTGTTGCCAATTAGTGTCTGAAGTGGAGGAAAATGAAGCAGTGGGCGAGGAGTCAGTGCAATCGGTACCGCTCAGAGAAATATTAAAATTTTTCTTCAGATTTGTACATTGCTTATGTGTCAGTTGCTGCGGTGGCGCAATTATTGAATTATTTTGTGGCGGTCCGGCATTTATGCCCTCTGACCATTTAGACGCTGTATATGTAGCTGTGAAACCAAAGCTGCCACTGCTGCTGCCAGCGTTCATGCCGCTAGTATTAGTATCGCTTTGGAGTTTCTTTTCACGATTACTGCTACTATCAGTGGCGTCATATTGACATAGCTGCTTGCCCGAGTTGTGCACTTTGAAGTAGAAACTCTCATCTGTGTCACCGCCATCCAGATTAGCATTTTCCGACCAAATCGAACTCTGCAAAAAGAGCGCCACAGGTGTTTTCCGCTCTTCTCCAATTGTACCACTTCTGCCCATACCAGCACCACCGCTACAGTCACTGCAACCGCTGTTGTGACGCAAACCGCAACGCAGTAATTTTGCATTCTTCATGTTGTCTAAATTGCTCGACATCGAGTAATAGTCGCTGGTTGTAGTAGGTGCTGCTGTGGTTAGGTCAGCTGGGGCTCTAGAGAATTTATTAGGCTTCTGAGTAGCATCATCACTTAAAACGCCACCAATAGGCTGCACACATTTAAACGAAAAACAAGAGAAAAAACATTTTTTTTGTTAGCTTCATAATGAAATAAATACGCTGCAATTCAGCAGAGTAGGTTCAACAGGATAAGTTCCCGCGACAGTCGGGTTTACGTAACCGGAACGACCCAGATTCATATCTGGCCAATGACTGTCACTCCCGCATCATTTCTCAAAAACTCTTTGGGGAATTCGTATTCAGTTACAACAACAACAACATAATTTTCAACATTATAGTGTATGCAAGTTGAGAACTTATGTATACATTTTTATAAAAATTTCGATAATTAGTTTATGTGTGGAAAAATTTGTAGTTTATGAGGTTTACAATACCTTTGTACACTTGGATGAGTATGCTTTATAAATTTACTATCCGATTAAATAAAAACAGTAAATGCATATTTTTTCGGTGATTTTTTTTTTACCTTTTTATCACTAAATACTACGCCAACTCGATTAAAAAAAGCATTATCTCACAAAAGTTCGTAACTCACCTTGAAAGCACCGCCACCGCCGATATCATTAGCTTTCCTTTGCATCACCACATCCAGTTCCATGGCTTTCTGTCCAATTACACTGGTCGGCAGCATTTTACTCAAATCAAAATGATGATTATAGTAGTTGGCCCAGAAATTTTTTACATTTTGTGAGAATGGCACATCGAAAGGTAGCGAAGTGGGACCAGAAAAGTGTGTACTGCTGCCACTGCCAAAGCCAAAAACTTGCATTTTATTACCATTGCCAATTGGTTTGAATCCCTTCTCCTCATCACTTTCAGCATCTTTCCACAAAGCTTCAACGCTGCTATTAAATTTAGCTTCGAATTGTGCAAAATCCGACTGTTCATCAGATTTGGCATCCGTTGGTATCAATTCCCGTTCATACAGACGTTTAGCATTAACAGCTGCTGGGGCGGCAGTGCCATCAGCATTGGATAAGGCTACCAAGGGCCCATCGTTTGTTAACTCCGACAATGATGCGAGTGTGTCATCGTAATCATCATGGTCGCAGAAGGAAATATCCACTGGCGGCAATGTGGGTGTGACAACTCTAGCTGTCTGAGTTTTGTCACTCTCAATGTCGCTGCTTAGCTCGGTTGTGTGCTCTTTATTTAGTAGACGATTGTCATCGATCTGAGCCTTCTCCATGGTGCTACTGCAATCATCAATAGTTGCATTCCTCTGTGCAGCCGCTTCTTCAGTGGGACGCTTCATATTGTATGCGACAGCACTCTCCGAAGTGCTACGATTGCGAGAGTTCCTATTCTGACGCGTAATAAACTCTTTGATCAGATCGCGTCCCATCTCCCAACAGCCCTCGAAATCGGTATCCCAGTAAGCTGGCGAAGCACTACGCTTATTTTTACCGGTGGCACCTGCAGCCGAAGTTTTATCATCCCCGTGATTATGCATCAATGCTGAAGAAGAGCTGCAAGCCATACCGGCACCAGTTTTTTTACGCAAACTTTGTTGAATCGTTTTTCCTTTGGACAAAGCTAAGAAAAATATGAGAAATTTATATTATATTTAACATCTCCAGTCATTAAAATTATATTATTAATAAATTTGCACTTTATTGTGATATGCAATTTAATATCAGCTTTTATGTATTTACCTCGACTGCGGCGACGTTTTGATTTACGTTTGATGCCACCAGTAGCAGCATTAACTGACGCAAAAGCAGATGCATTCGTTTCACTATCGTTGACATCAGCCAGATCATTGCAAAACTCTTGCCTTGGCACTTTCGATGCATTTTCCAAGGCATCATTCATTCGCTTATCTTTAGCGTTTGCCTTATTTACAGAGCTTGCAGCAACATCTTTAGTGGCCGCATCTAAAGCGGAAGTGCTTGAAATTGTCGAACTAGAACTACTAGTCGAAATCGATTGATCCTGGTTACGTTGCTCTACAGGCCACGTCAACCACTTGGCATTGCGGCGCCAAGTTACGAAAGAGTCCTCCATTTCTTTTGATAGCGCTGGAAATGCGCGAAAATAGAGATCACGCGGGTCTAATTCACTATCTTCCAAGTGTTCGGTATTGCTGTTGTTGCTCTGGTTATTGGCTGATGCTCCGGATGCGGAAATCGCCGCTTGCGCGGTTTTGCCGTTATCACCTCGACTATTGGCGCTGGTGGCACTGCAACTTTTGCTATATGTTGGAACCTCTTTCGTTTGATTGTTGTGATGCGACTTGTGCCAATGCGTGTGACCGTGGTGGTGATGATGATGCGATGAATTGTGGTGCTGTTGCTGTGCTAGTGAAAGTGTGGCTACTAATTGCTTATCCTCATCTTCACTGTCGCCAGTTTGTTTTTCGATGTCCTTTAATTTTTCACACAGCTCATCAACGAGATTTTCAATAGTTGCGATCTGGAAAGAAAAGAAAGGGAAAACAACAGTGAGAATAATATAAATTAAATCGGTAGCTTGATTTTAAAGCTAAATTCAGCGCATTTGGCGTATTGCCTATGGTGTAACAGCATTGTCGTTAGGGTGGTTGCCTTAAGGACAAATAATGCTACGCTGATCAGACGAAAAAAATTTCGCCAGAGGGTAAGTTTTTTTTTGCGAATAAACTTGACATGGGCTCGTCTCCATGCTTGGGGGAGATACGCCAATGCTAGGCTTTCCCACATGAAGATGATTAGAAGATCCTGTCTTTTCTGCAGGTGAATAGGCCGTAAACAGCCCACCATTAGGCAATTGTGCTGCTCAAATGTACCTATTGTGCATCGAATAGAATACCAGGTAAACAGATGTCTTGCGGTCTACCAGTCTTTCACGGTGGGCCTGTGGCAGCCCTAGTTTTCTGCTGCCACTACTACTGGGAAGTGGGTGGTCAGGAGAGCTAGAGCGCTTTCCTTCTCGTTTCTGGTACATATAGCAGTTGTCTGGAAGTTTTATGGTAATTTGACTTTCAACTGCTCCTCTAGCTACGGCCCTATACCTATAAGTCTGGCTGCCTTCGTAGTAGAGAAAATCCCTTTTACAGCTAAAATAACGATTAACCAAAATTATCGTAGCAGTTTCTTGCGTTGTAGGATGGAAAAAAATCTATTTGTCGAATTGCTCATTTTAGTATTGAGACTCTGGGGGGGTTCTATATTTTCTTCTATCATTTTCGCGGCGAGCTTTGCTATACGGTTTTTTAGCTGTTATCTTACTTTATTTACCCTTTAAGCATACATACCTCTTGTTCCGATGAAACAATATCCTTTAGACACTGCACCGCATTGAATTTCTTGAGAGCGTCGGTGTCAAGGTAACGTCTATTTCCACCTTTTCGACTAGCAAAGAATGACTGCAAAAGTAGATAAAAAACAAGAAAAAGGATTAATTATATTGTGGCTTTTAAAATACAGGGTGCTCTCGTCGTCGGCAATGCGTATGGGTTAAAGGATTGATAATAAAATTGGTATAAAGTGTATCTTACGCAGAATTGCCAAAATGTACAAATGATTGTATTTTCAAAGCTTATGCTATGTAGATGTTTTTAGTAATTTTCGAAAAATTTTTGTTAATTTTTTAAATCCTTTAACTTAACCATATTATCACCATGTTATACCCTGTACAAATTCATTTTATAAACTCAAATAAAATCGATACTTTAAGCTACATAGAATATTTAAAGCTAATTGCTTACACAATTCTACGTATGGATTTACATAGGTACACAAATAGAATTTTTTCAAGTTATCGGAATCAGCGCGTTTATCGCTTATACAATATGCTCGAAGTATCGATTTAATTTATAAACTTTCACTTAAAAATGTTTTTTTTTAATTACTTCTAAATTGCTGAACTCAACTGGATCGTTTAGTTGAATAGTCGATTGTAAGAGAGATAGGAGAAGTCTAGTATAGATCTGTGGTGCCTCAACGCCTAACTGCTCCAAGCGGGATACTAACCAATCGGATATGGCGTTCACCGCGCGCGTCGATACAAGTTGTGGATACTTCATACCTAGTTAACATAAAATTTTAGTTTTTATTTCGGGAAAAGATTTTTTTTAAGAAAAAAACAAGAAAGAAAACGATAAAGAAAAAATATAGTTTAATTTTAACATAACTTGAATATATAATTATAACAAATTAAGTTCATTTGCAAATTGTGCTTGAGTGAAAAAGACAAGATATACTATTTAAAATACTTTGAAACAAAACTACCGTTATTTTTGCAATGGGATTAGAAAAAAAAAAACAGAGGATGTTAGGATTTAACTTCTACAACAGCTAATTGAATTTTATTTTTCAATCGTTAACGCAAAAGAATACTACTAGAATGGTTGCGGTTTTTGTGTTTCTGGAAATGTTGGATGAAATGATACTAATTTCTCGGCGGTTTGTGCCAGTTTGGATGTATTCGAGCTTTAATAAATGCGGCACTGTTACTCTTTATGAAAGAGCACCACGTAGAACACGCGAAAATTTGAGCGACTGACAATCCGTCGCTCATCACTAGCAAATTAAATGCAATATACAATTTTTACTGCGCGATTTCTGTAGCATTTCAGTAGATTTCTAGTTGAACATCAGCAACAGAGCATCAAGAAAGCAACAATGTTGCAATATTGTGGCAATTATTACGTTGCTCGAGCACACCCTTTTGCTGACCTGATCAAAACTTCTTCAAGGAAATTAAATTTTCGTATTTCCAATAATAATACAGTTTTGACGAGATGCTTTTTCATGGCAGAGATACACTTGGAGATGTGTCATTGCCTGCCGAGAAGTGACCACTATTAGAAAAATTAAATGGTGGTCAGACCAGAAATGGAACCCGGGTCCTGCCGGATGGCGGTGTGTACCTTAGGGTTAAGAAAAGTATTCCGCACAGCGGTTACAGAATTGGAACGTTAATTTTAAGGTAAAGTAAGACAAGGAACTTTGTAGGGATTTATGTGTATCCGACCGGAAGACTTTCACTCTAGGAAAGCCAATAGTCATATAGAGAATCGGATCTATGTAACCGGAACGGGTTAAATTGACCACTACGGTTTTTTTTCGAATCGCCGTTGCTTCTCTCAAAAACTTTTGTGCGCTTTTCAACTTAAGACAAAAGCAGTTCTCAAATGATTCTTCAATGCTATCAAGTTGAGAAACCTAAATTTAGCAAAGTTTGAGAACCTTTTTGGTGTTTGTTGCGATAAAACGATATCAGTTTTTTGCTATAAAACCCACAATAACTGTCTTGAAAGGTTTGAAAAAACAAAATGTCTTTACACTTTTTATACTTTTAGAAAGCTTAAAACTGTCAAACAAAGGTCCAATTGCAAAGGTTTATCCTCTCACAGAAAGTGTTCGTTGAGGATATAATTTGTACGATTTATCAAGGCTTTACTCGAATCGCGTTCGTGCAGACCAAAAAATTTGCTAGCAAGGGGAAATCGAGAGCTCAAGGGAGGAGGGGAAGTTGCAAATTCGTGCTGGAAATTTTTTTTTTAGAATTATCCATCGCTCCCACGCAAAATGCTGGAATATGCAAATTTCGCTGTCAGCTGGTGCCCACGGTTGCATTTCAAACATAATAAGCTTTTATGAACTTTTCAAATTCTTTCGGGTGGACAAAAACAGGATCTACATGCATATTTCTATTTATTCTGGATTTTTTCAACATACATATACATATCGACAAAAAGGCAACCATGTGTCACAATCCTGCTTGCAAATTTGTGCTGGCAAACATTTTTCCAGCAAGAGTTTGCAACTTCTCCTCCAAGAGAACTGTCACTATGCAACCTCAATTTCGCCTTGCTAGAATTTTTTTTTCTGGGTTATGAGTAACTTTCAGAGTACTCGCATAGTACAACTGCGCATGGTCGTACAAATTACATATTTCCTGCCGAACACTCTTTATAACATGCAAGATTATTAAAAAGAAAACCAAACACAAACAACGAACAAGGAATATGGCGGTTAAGCCGGGTGTAAAATTGGACTGATTCGTCTGAAATAAGATAATCCCCACTACCAAAGACAAAAAACCTAAAAACGTTTTTTCTAATCATCTAGGGTTTAAAGTA
>JAPVRG010214394.1:0-11498 GCA_029783565.1 Rhagoletis cerasi | reverse complement strand
TTAGCTTCAGTAGTTACTGAAATATCGTAGTTTATTCATTTTTTCGAAAATACCGTTATATAGGAGGTGGGCGTGGTTATTGTCCGATTTCGCCCATTTTCAATACCAACCTACCTTGTGTAAAGGGCAACCTACATACCAAATTTCATTAAGATATCTCAATTTTTGCTCGAGTTATCGTGTACACGGACGGACGGACGGACGGACGGACGGACAGACAGACATGGCTTAATCGATTTCTCTTTTCATTCTGAGCATTTTGGTATATATATGTCTATATCGTTCTCGATTCGTTTAGGCTGTTACAAACAACCGTTATGTGAACAAACTTAATATACCCTTGTGCACAAGTGCGCTCGGGTATAAAAATTATGTTTTTTGTGTCAAAATTTTGAAAATTTTTAGAATTTTTATTCTATTTACGTATCTTTTACAAAAATTTAAAAAATAAGTTTTACTGACCCACAGTATACAGTAAACCAGCCATTGACAATATACTTATTTGAAAATTAATACATGAAGAAATGTGTATGTATAGGAGTTTCTTGTCATTAACCCATAGGCACCGACTGGTGCAAGAGTACCAACAATTTTTTGATTCATTGACAATAAAATGCTAAATCAAATAGCATATCCTTAGATTTCTTCTATTTAGAAAGCGTCTTAGACTTATTTATTTAATGAATTTGGAGGTAAGTTTAAGTAGTAATTTAACTTTTTTAATAAAACTCTAACTAACCTTGCCATTTTATACAGTTTTTTATTGAATTGCTTTTTGTTTTGTTTTTCATCAGGTGATTTTAAATTTTTCACAGATATTTGCTGTTCCATACACGACTTCCTACTGTTTTTTTTTCATCTCTGGGGACACTAAAATCTGAGTCAGCGCATCTAGCACTTTTGCACAAAAATACATATTGCTTGGCATTTGATTTTAAATTTTGGAAAGTTGAAAATATTTTTCACAAAAAAATATTAAAAATTAATTTCAAAAAAACAGAATTTCTATATGAGAATCCCGTTTTTCTTTTTTTTAATGAAATATCAGTTAAAAAACCATTGGCCCGAGGCATGCAGCCAAATTTCAAAAGCACGTTTCTACAATTAGCAGTTATTTTTTAAAGACATTTCAAATTTTACTAAAAATAATTTTTCATAAAATTCGGTTAATCTTTTCGGATAAAAAATAAATAAAAACTTATTTTTTAAGCAAATTAGTCAAAAAGTTAAAAATGAGCCACGTATTTTCTTCCATACAAAGTATGTTCGATTTTTGTTTTTTTATGGAAGAAAATGAGGAATACCTTCAAAAAAAGAAAAAATTAGCAAAAATCAACGGTACTCCGTAGCTACTTCAAACTTGCACTTTATCATACTAAAATTGAATGGGCTACAAAACCGCAAGCTTACAACTTTTCCAAGAAATCTAGTTAAAATGAAATTTTCACGAAAATTTGTTGATTTTTTTTTAAATATTTCACAGAGTTTGAAGCTTGGGTTTATACGGTTTCTGTTAAAGAATAATCTATATGTGTTTTTATAAAAAAATTCAAAAAAAGTAAATTGTTAAAAATTTGCCAATATATGGGGCGATTATAATTTCGGCACTTCTCATCTTATCGCCCCAGTAACTTCCATTCCTATAGAAATAGTTGCTAATGTCAGTATCGCATTTTTATCATAAAGACATGACTTTTTGGTGCAACAGTTCTTCACAAAAGCGGATAAGAATTCGTAAAAATAGCGACATCACCGGCAATGATTTTCACAGAAATGTGATAAAAAATGCTGGCAGGGAGAAAAAATATATATACATATGTATGTGAACAAGGGAAAGTCATCTTGGATACCTAAAGACATTATTATTTAGGTCACTTCTGATTAATATGGTTATATGACATGATATATAAAACTAAAAAAAGTATAAATAAAAAAAGTAATTTAAGGAAAAGGATGGGAATTTGTATCAGGAATGAGAGGACAATGTCAATAGACAAAGTGGCTTACAAAGAGCGGCTTGTTCGGAGATAACTGGGGCATTGAGATCCTGCTGAATGTCATCCTCAATATGATTCCCATTGATCTATGCCTAAAGGAAATCATGCTGTTCTTAGAACTAAGACTCAGGGAGTCCGGGCTGTGGAAAACAAGGACCTTTGAGCATGGCTCAATCTTAACTATAGGTCCGATAGAAAATAAAGCCACGTACTACATGGTATCGCGCCAGGATTTTGGCTTGAATGTGGTGGTACGGTTTCCATGCAGAAGGGAATGGAGAAGGGGCCAACCAGATGATAAGGAAGCTATCTGCATCTACACAGACGGATCCAAGATGGACTGCGGTGTGAGGGCAGGAGTATATATCGAGGAGCTTGGTGCCAATCGGTCCCTGCGGCTGGCGAACTATACCAGCATATTCCAGGCCGAAGTCCTGGGCATATGTGAGGTCTGTAGGTTAATAAATAATAGTGCTTCTAGAAAATTAAAACCAATGATTTACTCAGACAGCGAGGCGGCGCTGCTAGCTATATCGGCTCCTGATACTAAGCTAGTCAAAGAATGCAAGATGGAGCTACGCTCAGCGTCTCAGAAAATGTCCATCTCTCTTGTCTGGGTTCCCGCCATAGGAATATAGAAGAAAGCGAGAGAGCAGACGAATTGGCCCAAGCTGGAGCTTATTTGGATGAATCGGAAGCGGCGGTACTGGGTTACCCCTCAGACAAGTACAAGCAGAGGTACACTTGCACTTTCTGAAACTGGCAATGAGGAGGTGGTCAGAGATTCAGACTTGCAAGATAGCCCGTGAGCTTTGGCCTGACTACAGTAGGAAAAGAACAGCAGAGCTGCTAAGTAGGTCAAGGGTAGATTTATTTAGGATAGTAGCGACTATCGCCGGCCACTGGCCTAAAGAATAGGACTCCCATATAATGATATATGCCGCAGCTGCCGGATAGAGGGCAGCGAGGAAACGGCATTTCATTTCCTGTGTGAATGCCCAGGGCTGAGCTTTCGGGAAACACACAGTTATGCAGTAACGGATTTATCTCGCGCTACAATAAGCGATATGCCCAAATTTTTAAGCGGGCCAAAGTGGTTTGTTTGAACTGCATAAATGCTTGACAGGAAGGCTACGGTAGAATAAAATTATCAGGGAGAAGTGCAACAAAATGGTGCTAGTATCCGTTAATTGAATCCTGAGCATAACTTGGGAGGCAATACAAACAACCAACCAACCAGAGGCGGCCATTTCGAGGACGAATTATAATGAACAAAAAAGGTTAAAGTGTTAAGTTTATTGTTCTGGTCACGTATTTTTAGAATTTTTTCCTTCTTATGAGATTTTATCCCCCGCTAAATGAGCCCGCAATCCGCTTACGGGTTACTTGTTTAATTTAAGTATTATACCTTTTTGGACAGCTAAAAAGGCGTACTAGTTTTTAAAATAATTTGCAGAATGGTTTCCACACAAAAAATTAAGAAGCCAGTTTAACGGTTAGGGCTTGGTTCAAGTTTTATTCATGATTTTTGTAAATTAACATATCCTCTAACTAAAAAGAGAAAAAGATCAGACCCTTGAACTAACATTTAAAAAGTGGACGAACAACAAAAAAAATTTTTTTTTTAAATAATCTTTAGAATCAAATATATCTCGAAAACGGTTAGGAATAGTGCCTATAAGTATACCGGGACGACTTTCCCGGTAACCCTGTATACATATATATGCCTATGAAAATCACTCTGAGCAATTTTCTCAAGTGTGAAATTGCTCCCCATTCACTTCGAGTACTTGCACTCTAAAATTGCGTTTAAAAATTATATGAACACCGAAATGCTTGCGAGTAATTAAATAGATATCCAAAAGCATAAACAACACAAATCTCTATGCCAATGACGAGTGTGAATTGCCACAAGCGGAAATAACGAAAGGAATAGCAAGGACAAGTGCTGGATAAAATGATGGAATAAAATTGTATGCTACGTAGTTAACTTCATGCATGCGTAAGTATGTGTGTGTGTGTGTGCAGAACATGATGCTGTTAACTGTACGACATGGCGTATGAACAATCTTAATTTGACATTGGCACTTTGGCACATACAACAATTAAAACACAATAAAAAGCCGACACAAGCTAATTTACTACTACCAGCAAAAGAGGCAAGTAACAGTAGCAACAATAAAAACAAACAAGAAAATAAAACAAATAGACACTAAAAGGACTTACATGCGGATATCAGAGCATACACCAGCGCCGAGTAACCGTCAATGTTTTAGAGCCAATTTCAGTTTGGAGTTTTAACGAGCCACACGAGTCAAGTCACACAAACAAGGCAGCGGAAGCGCACTTTAGTGAATGGGGAAGGGGGAAATGAAAAGTCTGCGGCGACGATTGCGTCAATCTTAACTTTGAATGATACATACGGGTGAGATGGAGAGTGAGAGAGTGTTAAGAGTCGGAGGATTGGCTGTTAAAAGTCTAGAGTGGACACGCTTGATGACTGAATGATTGCCTGAATGAGTGACTGGTACTGGTCGTGTGATGAATGAGTGGTTGCAAGTGTTGTTGTTGCGGTTGGTTGGCGATGTTGTTGGCAAGGATTATACTCAAACCACATACGCACACATATAGATACGTAAATACGCAAATTCGCAAATACGCAACCATTTTGATGAATAACCCGCAGTCATGCTCAAAAGGGTAGCAAAATTCGTATTTCGCCTGGTTGGCTTTACAAGTTCACCACATTGACAAGCAGTGTGACGAGCCGTGAGACAGACAGACAGACAGCCATACAGACAAATAGACTGCCTGTTTGCATGCTGCAAATTGCTATGCTTGTCAGTTTGTCAGCGCGCGCCGGTCTATCAGTCTGTCCGCCTGTACTCGTTGCTGCAAATGTTGTCTTCTCGACTGTCGGTTATGTTCCGGCGGCGCAGTCGTAAAGTAAGCACAACCCGATGTTTTTACGACTGAACTTTTAATGAAGTGCATGCTTATGTATGTAAATACATGTGTGTGTGCGTGTGTGTGACTAACAAATAACAAAGCATTGTTTTACAAGTTTGTAGCAAAAAAATTCCCTTAAAAAAGAGCAAAACCCAAAAATGGTGATTTGAATGTACCCAGCGCGTCCATTCGCTTTTAGCTGCCGCCTGCTGCCAAGTGCTCACAATCAAATAACTCTTTAACTACACAACAACAAGTACCACATCAATAACAAGCCACTTCGATGCGCGCGTGTTGCACGTTCCGGCAATTGTTGTGTAATAGCAAATACATTCGTACATCTCTTCAGTAGTTTTGAACATATACATCCTTTTCGTTGCTAATAAATTATCAACGTTGCTTTGAGTTCTGAATGCTCGCGGATACACATAAATGCACGCACTTAAGTTTGTGCTCTTTAAGTGCCTATGGTATGTTTGTAAAGTGAAGTCATTTAGGTATAACGGTTTGGCTCTACAATTTACGCACTTTTAACCATAAATATCTCAGCATAAAATGCAAATAAGCTGAAACTATGTATTTACAAATGTAATAACGAACCATACTTTGTGCATATACTTCGTGCATGTATTCAAAAAACTTTGAAAATTATCTTTCTATTGGGGGTGGATGTGGTTTTGTTTGACGTGGAACGTCATACCTCCACTCGGATACGCCGATAGCTTAAAAATGGAATGCGGAGTGGGAAAAGGCAATTTCCTTGAATTCCAGAGAGTAAGAAGATCAAGTCCCTTTTTATTTGCTATTGCTAAAGCTGTCGCCTTTTAAAGCGGCCCTGGCGTCCCTTACGACGAAATCCAAGCTGACTAACGAGTACAGAACTGTTATAAATAGAGTTAGCAGTAGGATGTTCGATTATTCGCCTTGTATCGAAAACCGGCTTTCGAGTTATTTGAAAATGGAAATTTGAAAAAACCGGTTGCCCATTTTCAAATTAAGAAAAACCCGGATAAACCGGTTTTATTTTACATATTTTCTATAATATAATAAGATTAAATAAAATCCAAGTATTTTGGATTAAAAGTAAAACAGAAGAAATTAGTGAAAAAGTCCTTTGTCGGTAAAAACTTGAGTAGAGCCAAGTGTCTTGTGAATCGGACTACGCTATCCACTGAACCAGACTCGCTATGCAAATAAAAGGAGCATGTTAATGGTTGAAATAAGGTCCCCTTTAAAATTTGTTGCAGCTTTTTTGACAGAGTTCCTTTGAAAATTATGTCAAAAAGCTGCAACTAACTATGGTGTCGACTTTATTTTGACTATGAATATATTCCATAGGCTATTATAGACAGGCCAGAATCAACAACACCTTCGTCAACTCTCGACCGTTGAATTCCATCATCGGAGACCAATAACCACCTATCTCAGACGGAGAGCTCGCGTTGCTTCGTGAGACCTTTTGATACTTCGACACAACTCTATTCTGGACATTTGAGAAGGTCAAACTACTCTGTCTATTTTGAATAAGATGCCCGATGACGCTAACCATCTCTTCACATGCCCACTCACATCAGCTCATCTAATACACGTCTTCCTCCCTACATGTAGTCGATTCACTGATTTCGGCAGAGTAAACTGGTACAACAAAAACAACAGTGAAAAAATTTCGTTCGGTTTTCCTTTTACTTTTTTTTTGTAATTTTCTGCAGTGGGAAATATTTCCGTACTCAGATATAAAATTTTAAAAACTAGCTCCATTTTTAATAAATTAAATAATTATTTAGAATTCTTAGATTCTGGTATATAAACAAGCTAGGTGAAAGAAAACCAGCCGGTTTACTTGGCATTCGAAAAATTGATATTTCAAAAAAACCATCTAAAAATATGAATAAAAAAACGGTTGAAACTGGTTTGGAAAAAAACGAGTCAATCGCCCTAGTTACCAGTGAACTAAAATTAGCATTTTATTTTCGGTCACTGATCATTGCAATATTCTCAGAAATGAGGCTGCTGGTGAGTTGACCAAGGAGGATTCCACATTTGCCACAATCGAGTACCGCATCTCACCCCTCGCATCTAAAACAGAAAAAAATGTGTCTCCACAGTTCTTGGAAATCGAATCCGAAACTCGCCAGAACTCAAAAATATTCCACAACCTGAAAGGAAAACCCAGGCCTGACGTTGCGAGGCTAGAATCGGTTCTTGCTGGGAACTGACCAGTTGGCACCCACGCCAGAAGGCTGGGAATCGCCTACAGGCACAAAAATGTTTGTAAAATCTGTCTGATATAACCCGCTACAACGTAATCAATTTGAAATTACATCAAACCTAGGGTATTTATAAAAGTAAGTACTTTAGAGAGTAAGTTTCCTCGCCAGCCCGAAAATCCTGCACTCCATATTTGCAGGTCCTCCCGCGTAAGATTCATTTATTGTTCAAGGATTTGTTACAAGGAGGTACAAAGTGTCTCATACCCAGCTCCCCTCAATAGGGGGCCACTGGTTCTCTTCGACAGGGTCAAGTTCTTGGGCGCGATTCCGGACGGGAAATTATCATGGATGCTAAATATTGAGGAACGAGTAAACAAGGCATCTGTGGCTCTCTGCTGCTGCAAAAATGCTATAGGGAAGAGATGGGGCCTCTCTCAAAAAGTGATGTACTGGCTATATGAAACCATCATTAAGCCAATAATGTTATATGGGCTCATTGTCTAGTGGACTTCATTGGAAAATACCAATCTTGTTAGTAAGCTAGAGCATGTGCAAAGGGCAACCCTCGCACCTGTCGACATTGCGGGCAAAATAGTGGCGGTTCGCTCAGCCATTAGGCTCAAAATCTCTGGGTTCTCTTTCAACCCAGCGCAAGGGCACTCGACAATCATTGAAAGCTTCGACCTCCTGCCGGAAGAAATGGACCGGACTCACATCGATCGAAGCTGGAAGGGAGAGTTGGAGGAGGTGTCTACTGTCAGGAACTCTAAGTAGATCTTACGTTCAGACTGCAGCGTTTTTCAGGCCGGAGCGGTCGCTATACCAATACCCATGTATTGCCGATAAGGACGGTAAATATATATACTGATAGCCAGGCGGCAATAAGAGCGCTGGAATCGCTAATGGTTTGTTCAAAACTGATCGGGGAATGCCTGACCTCTTTCTCAACTGCTTCAGAATACTTCCAGATCAAGCTGATCTGGCTCTTGATGAACTGGCTAGGCAGGGCACCCTCGAGGCCATCACTTCAGACAGGGAGGGCTCAGGAGTTCCATTGGCAACCTGCGGCCTGCTCCTGGACAGATGGGCTTACAGTCGGCTCAGCGAGCGCTGGGAAAAAACCCCGACTTGCAATGTTGAAATGTCCTTCTGGCCGGTTGTGGACCGCGAGCGGTCAAGGGAACTACTGCAGCTAGATAAGTGCTAGCTCTCAATTATTATAGGTGTACTCACCGGACATTTTCCTATAAAAACCCGCGCGGTGCGACTCAATATCGTCACGGATCCCTACTGCCGCAGCTGCATGGAAGACGAGGTGGAATCATCTCAGCACTTCATCCTCAACTGCCCGGCATTCGTTAGATTAAGGTTTAGGCACCCCGGTACGCATTTCTTCAACACTCCCGAAAAACTCTGCGGAGTGGACATCAGCTGGCTGCGGAACTTTCTTGTGAGCACCCAGCGCTTCTCTTAGTTTTTAACACAGTTACCGTTCCAAAAATTAGTTTAATGTGGTATCGCAATGGACAATCATATGTCTAAGTGAGGCTCCCCTCGGAGGTCTGCGACTATAACCTAACCTAACCGGTTTTCAGATCCACATTATTAGAAGTTCTTTTCGATAACTGTCCACTGGTACGTTTCTATGAACCTAGGTCTAAACACTTCCCACTTACTCTCAGTATTCCTCTGGCTAAGTTCAAATGCATCAATATATTAAACTTTCACCGATTGCTGCGCATACAGGGTTATCGGGAAAGTCGTCTTAGATACTTAAGGACATTATTTTTTAGGTCATTTCTGAATAATGTGGTCATATAACACGTTGAACAAAACTTAACCGTTTTCAAGATATTCAAATTTAAAGATTATTTTAAAGAAATGTCTTTTTCTTGTTAGTCCACTTTTTTAAATGTTAGTTCAAGGGTCCGATTTTTTTCTGTTTTTAGTTAAAGGGTATGTAAATTAAGAAAAATCATAAATAAAACTTGAGCAAGCCCTGACAGTTAAAAATGACTGCTCGATAAAGTTTTTATTTTACGATTTTTCAATAATTGCTTCCTCCTTCAAAACATTAAAAACAATTTTATTGAAACTATTCTGAAATTTATTTTAAAAACTGGTATGTCTTGTTAGCTATCCAAAAAGTATAATACTTAAATTAAGGAATTAATCCGTAGGCGGATTGCTGGCTCCACTAGTGGAGGGTCAATTTTCATTAGATGTAAAAAATTTGAAAAATACGTGACTAAAACAAAAAACTTAACAACTGCAACTGAATTTTACATTATAATTCGTTCCAGACATGGCCGCCCCTATTCCTGATTCAAATTTTCCTTCTTTTCTTTAAATTACTTTTGAATTTCATTTTTTTATATTTTTTTTTTAAGTTTTGGACATCATCTCATATAACCAAATTAATCAGAAAAGACCTGAATAATAATGTTCTTAAATATCCAGGACGACTTTCCCGGCCATCACGTATATTGTATTTCAGAGATTAAGATCTTAAAGAAGTTATTAAAGAATAACTTCGGTCGCAAAGTGTCTGTGAATTTGACAACGGGTTCATTAAAGCACGGTCTCAATACCACTAAAAAGGTGAAGTGGAATCTTTGGAGGACCTTCTGTGAAAGCTTAGCAGAGTGTCATAAGTTCTCTAGATTTTCGAGTAGTCCTTAAATCTCCTCTTATTATTTATAACTGCGAAAACTTTACGGTAAGGACCTTTCCCGTAATAGAGACTGCTTTAAACAATTTCCAGCCATAGGCAATAGTTAAATCACTGGATAAGCTCGGGGTTGATATCAACCTCATAAAGCCAATCTATGACTTTCTTTGCGACAGAATTATCACTGCTAATGGATCTTTTTCGTTTTTTCATCTGTTTTACCCCTTTTTCCTAGAAAATTTTCATAGAGACAATCTACTAGATTCATGAGCATGAAATGGTATTATAACTTTGGTCCGATGTTTGTAAGTACCAGAATAAGAAGAGATGGACCCATCAAAATGTATAGTTATATGATCAGGAAGTCGAGCTGAATCGATTTAGCCATGTCCGTCTGTCCGTCTTTCCGTCTGTTTGTATACAATCTAGTCCCTCAGTTTTTGAGACATCCGAATGAAATTTGGTGAGTGAGTGTATTTTTGTAATGTATTAATCATTTGTCGGAACCGGTAAAATCGGACCACTATAACATATAGCTCCCATACATCTGATTGTTCAGATATGAGATTTTTCTTTATAACTCCTCCATTTATGCAGCTAGGGACTTGAAATTTTGCACTGTTTTCAATAATTATCAATAGAATACTTACAGCGAAAATGCAAAGATCGGATCTTTATAACATATAGCTCCCATACAACTGATTGTTTAGATATGAGATTTTTCGTTATAACTCCTCCATTTATGCAGCAAGGAACTTGAAATTTAGCACTGTTTTCACTCATTGCCAACAGAATACTTGCAGTCAAAATGGCAAAGATCGGATATATATAACATATAGCTCCCATGTAACTGATTGTTCAGATATGAGATTTTTTGTCATAACTCCTCCATTTATGCAGCTAGGAACATGAAATTTCGCATTTTTTCCACACATTATCAACGGAGAGTTTAGTTTAGTTTACAGTAAAAATTATAAAGATCGGGTCACTATAGCCTATAGCTCCCATTCAACTGATTGTTCAGATATAAACCCGAACAATTTCGTGAGCTACTTACTAATTAATCATACAAGGTCTACTGAGAAAATCATCAAGCTCGGTGATCTATAACGAATGTTCAGATAGGAGTTTTTGCGATGTAACTCCACCATCTGTGTAGTTGACAGTGTACATCAATTTAGTATAAGTAATGTGTAGCTCCTAAAGAAATGAAGGTCGAAGCTAAGTTTTTTTTTATGTTCCTGAAAGGTATGAAGCCTTCGGCATGGCCGTAGACAGTGCTCCCATACTTGTTTTTTTCTGTATATTAGAGAACGACCGAACTTCGGCTTCGGCTTCGGCTTCGGCCATGTTCGGCCACAAAAGTTCGGTTCGGTTTCGGTTCGGCTTCGGCAGAAAAAAAGCCGAACTTAAACCGAACATTAAGTATTAAATTATTACTATATGTACACGTGCCATAACAATTTGTTTATGTTTTTTTACAAAAATACTTATATAAGTTTATGTTATTTGCTAAAATTTATGTGATTGAAACTTAAGTCTGTACCTTTTTTGCTTTTTTATCAATAAGAATACTACATTTTTAAAATTTCATTTCTTGTTTATTACTTGGGCCCTTGAAAATGTTCGGTTCGGCTCCGGTTCGGCTTCGGCCGAAATTGGCCGAAGTTC
>JAPVRG010214341.1:2843-16547 GCA_029783565.1 Rhagoletis cerasi | reverse complement strand
AAACCGGTTCTTGTACCGGTACAAGTTTTTTCTAAATGGTTCGAACCACTGAACCGAACCGCACCGATTTTTGGAGTGGTTTGCAGCCCTGGTTTACATATTTGATGACAGTTATGAAGGTCTCCTGCCTCAGTGTGCGGCGGCCACTTGACACATATCATTTCCTCGATTAGATGGAAAAAACTTAAGATATCAAATAAACACAATCCAAAAGCAGAAACAGAATTTCTCTTTCATAAAAAATTACAGCCAAAGAACATTGGATGACAACTTTTGCGCCACATTGTACATACATACATGCATATGCACAATAAAATAAAGTCTGTATGTATGCAAGTAAATATGCAAAGCTCTTTATTTTATTGAAATTCCTCGCATTTGCTTACCATACAATATTTCAATGCCAAAGATCCCTTGTCAATACCAGTTTTGGTCAACTATACGTTGCATATTCTCTCTCTCGCCCACACAGTTTCACAATTCGTACACATTTACTCTGTATTTTGTATGCAAGTATTACTAAATTTTATTTTATTTTTCCTTATGTGAACACCAAATGCTGCTTAATATCAGATTTTGAGTGAAAATCGCAATTTCCCTGGTAGCTTAACTTAATCACTGTCAACACTGCGATTTCTCTGCTAAAACATGCAGCTGGACCCCATTCACTGAACGAATAAATGAATAAGCTTACAAGTGTGTATGTGTGTGTACAGTTGCATGTTCGTGTGTGTGTGTACTTGCAATGGTTGGGTGTCATGTACATGTTGGCTTTCGTGCCGTTTGTGTGGCAAGTTTAAGGTTAAAGTTCAAGTATTTATGCTACGTACTTAGTTAAGTTGCAGATGAGGTGGTAAAGGAAGTAGTGGTTGGTTTAAATAGGAAAAACAGCTACAGAAAGGGAATTTAAGACATACATTTTGTAAGTTTTCAAATGGCTTTTGTTTCCAGAACGCAATTTAGATTGTGACCCTTTCGCTTTTTGATAACGATTTTATAATCAACACAGATTCACTGACCTTAAGGGGTGGCGTTTATAAATGCGGTATATGAAATTATAAAGTAGTTTTGTTAGTGTATTTTAGTTGCATAAGTTTGTTAATGTTGTGATTTTAGGAAAATTATAATTGGGTGATAATTTAAGATGTGCATTATGTGTGGGCGAATGATGACCTTGAGCGAAACTGAGATAAGTTAATGAAAGCATTCACATTTCAAAAGTAATAATAATTTTTGCTAAAATGAAAATACATATTTTGATGGTATTAAAGTTTGAATATGCTAATACTTACTTACATATATATTTTGTACATTTATGCAAACGTTTTGAAATGTCTTTGACAACAAAAAAAGAAGACTCATTTAATTTAAAAAATATAAGTTTGGTATTTAGTCTCGTTTTGGTTATAAGAAAGTCTTTCATTCATACTGGCAACTGATAACCGAATGGTAACAAGAAACTCAGCCATATTTCTTATTGACTTTAGTTTCTCTTTTGTTTGCAAAAACCTTACGACTCTCTATCCATGCGGAATATAGAGAGGCCGAAATATGTGAATGCGAAGAGCTTGAGATGCTGGTCAGCAGAAAAAATGCCAGAAATTCTATGAACTTAGTCGACTTAGAGTAGATGTCAAGATTTGGGTCCGAATCACGGCAAAATTGAACGACTTAATTCGAAATTTAACTTTGGAATTACGGCACTCGATAACGAGTCAGCTATTTGAATTAAAATTGCACTGGAGAGAAAACAGCTGTCATTATATTTCATTGGATTCAAAACGAGTGATCATGTATGTCATGATTTTGGCCCAGGTAGAATTCGAATAAAAAAAAAACGGCGACATAATTACCAATGTTCGGGAGCATACCTAAATTAAGTATGTACAGCGCAATCCACAAGAAGTGCGACCCTGCCATGTGCCAACTACCAAAGAATTGAGATTTGGCCTAATCAGTGTGACTTTAGACTAGTGATCGGAAGGCCATAGCGTACTGAGCACACACAGTCTCATTGAATCGTTTGAATGTGCTTTATACCATCATACCTAGGTATTCACCAAACGCCAAATCTTGAAAAGGCCAAAAATAGGAGAATGGGTTTCAAAACCGCTTTAGACAGAGCTGGTATCACAGCGAAACCACCAGCTCCATTAGAATTGGGAAGGTGCAGAAGGAGAGGAAGGCCTCCTCTGCGATGAAAGACCAGGTGGAGGACTTGGCTACACTTCAGTTGGTACAGAAGAAAATCGATTGGCGTGCCTTATTGGACTCGCACAGAATCGCTTAGGCGGTTATAGTGCCAATCATGAAGAACAAGAAGAAACGATGTTTACTGCATTTGGTATGTAGAAAAAAAATATCGATTCAATTCATAAATATTGCATGGTTCGACAGTCTTTGCTGGTTAAATATCCAATCGCTGCGATAAAATCAGTACATAATTATTAAGTAAATAACATTTCGATTCCACTTAGATTATTTCATTCGTTTCGCAGCAACTCACTATCGATGGTAATTGATTATTTGGAAGTGTTACGCGCTTTAAGTGGATTTTGATGTACATTCTACGCTTATGCATGGACAATAGGGTGGCTCTTATTTTCAAGTTTGATTTTTTCTTTGCAAATTTTTTTTTATAAAAAATTTATGGGATACCTAGTTAATTAGCCAGATTTCATTTTATTTCATTTCATTTCATTTATTTAATCAACAAACAAGATGCTTACAGACTATAGTTGTGTTTTTGTACCCACTTTCCAGCAAAATCCAGTAACAATTGTTACAATTTTGCATGTTTTGCCGTTTTCGTACGCAAAAACTTGCAAGAAACTAGCAAAAGAGAGGAAATTGAGAGAGCGAAAATGACAGTTGAACTTGCAAGTTTTACTGGATTTTTACTGGATAAATTTTTCCTCGCAACAATTTGCCAGTAAGAAAAACAGCTGATTGCAATTATTCGCTGCAAACGAATTCTTAAGTTTTCTTAAAATTATTAAATATTTTGATTTAAATAAGTGAAAAATGGAAAAAGTGAGTAAATATTCGTAAAACAAAGCTATATTAAGTTAATCGGTGGGATATATTAACTAGGAAATGGGCGCAGGCGACGGTGGAGCTATCGACCTCCCACCTAAAAAAAAAAAACTTGCAACTTCTTGCTAGTTTTGCGTTTTCGTACTTTCTTGCATGTTGGGCACTCTGAGAGCGTAATATGTCAAATTCCTTGAAAATAAGTTGCTGGGAAGTTACTGGATAATTTTTACATGAACAGACCTTATATGATGAGTACACATACTATTTATGCATAAGATAACTAAAAATAAGGCGAAACATTATGACAAGTGTCTTATGAGTAAATTCTTAAAAGTACCCGAATAGTAAGAAAAATCAAAGTCTAAGGAAGAAGAATAAGTATTAAATTGAGATAGCGCTCTACTCAAAGGAGCATTCATCCCATAGACAGTTTTAGCAACACCCACAAAAAACAATTCATTACAACGAAGAATACGTGAGGGAACATTAAAACGAATTTTCATGAGGAGGTACGGACAGTCAATCGAGCCTGCAATTATACTAAAGACAAAGCACATCGAAAACAGAGTATGTCTAGACTCTAAGGACATGAGATTAATCAATGCACAACGAGAACGATAAGACGGGACAGGGTCTACAAATTTCATCGAGCGCAAGGTGAAGCGTATTCCAACCTGCACCGAACTAAAGACGAATAGAACAGTTTGAGAGTATAAGAATCAGAAAACGAAGAACAATTACGACTAATAAAGGCCAACATCGCTAACGATTTAGAAAAAATAAAGTTTATGTGTGTGGTGAAGATGACATTTACCGATGTTGAGGAACAAACAGCTACGCACACACCAACTATATAAGTTATCCAACTCACCGTGGAGAATTAATGAATCTTCTAGACATTTAATTTCATAATAAATCTTCAGGTCATCCGCATATAGAAGGAAATTCCACTCAGAAAAACTAGGAGGAAATATCGTTAATAAAAAGGACGAATAATAATGGGCCAAGGATACTACCCTGGGGAACACCAGAGGAAGCAACAAAAGAATTAGACGACACATTATTAACTCGAACGGCACAGCTTCTATTATCTACATATGATGTAATCCATCTAACGAACTCAGAATGAAAGCCTAAAATTTCCAGTTTGGCTATCAATATTCGGTGAGATACCCGGTCAAAAGCCTTGGAAAAATCGGTGTAAATTGCATCAATTTGGAATCCCTTTTGAAAGGCTTCCAAGCAGTCCTCCATAAAAGCTGCTAAATTAGTTGACGTAGATCTACCTGGAAAGAACCCATGTTGATTGGTACATACCAAATGTTTAACAGGAAAATATATTTTATCCTTAACTATGCAGTCAAACAGCGTAGAAGCAGTGGTAAGCTTGGAAATCGGCCTATAATTCACAATATCTATTTTATTGCCACTTTTAAGGATAGGGGTAATAAAAGTCAGTTTCCAGTCATGAATGTTAAAAATGTGCCTTAAAGGCACAGCAAATGAAGGGCAACTTTTATTTAAAATAACAGAGAGACAGTCTACATCAGTATTAATGCATATTTTAAGCTGATTAATGCCATTAGCGACATCCTCGTCCGTCAATCTTAATTTCCCAAAGTTGATGGGCGTATCTAAATTTGACAAGGGACGATCCAGAACAATATCATTAACAGAATCACCCGAAATAAAATTCGAAGAAAACAATTCAGCAAAAAGATTAACAGCTTCGGAGATGGAGTTTGCTGAGACCCCATTAAGCTGGACCAAAGCAGGTATATTCGAACAATTTTTCTTTGATTTAATGTAACTCCAGAAGAACTTGGGATTACATTTAATATTGGTTTCTACTGTACGAATATAATTTTTATATAAAAATTTATTGACCTTGTTAAATATAGCTCTGTAAAACACATAACGCTCACGAAAATTAACATCATAAAAATGCTTTTGCCTTTTGTAGAACTTATTCTTCCAATTCCTTAGACGTTTGAGTTCTTTATTGAACCACGGACGCTTAGAGGTTTTAGAACTAAACACTGGGATGTGATTCACGCAAATATTAAATAGAGTAGACTTAAAAATATCGTAACAACCAATTACATCCACATGTCCGAAGAGCTGAGACAAATCTAAATCAAACAAATTATTCAATTCAGCAAAATTACAGCGCGAGTAATTAAAAGCAACCAATAATGTTAATTTTTTTCTTATTACAAATAAACAATGAATTCCACAAAAATATGTTTTACTAAGTTCAATGAAATATTGTAAAACAGAGCGAGAAAATTCCACATTTTTTTTTATCACATATGTACGTACATATCAGGACATCCACATGGAAATGAAGGTATCAAATAAAAGAGGAATAAAAATGATTTTTGTTTACAAATTACCATTTCTGACGAATGTGAAAAATGTCCTTGAAATTTTTTAGTATCCTGAAACATCATTGAGGATTTTGCTTCGTCACCTCGTGGATTAAATTCATTCTCATAATTTTGTTTAGATTAAATTTGATGACGTTGTTCAAGGTTTTTCAATTTTGCTCTCCACGTTGTTTTTTTTAAATTACAGAAAGCGCTTTGCGTCTCTAAAAATGTCTATTTTCCCATGCACTATTTACTCGTATGTTTGTATATCTAAATTTCAAGAACTTCCTATTTTGTTGATTGATTTCCGGATTTTCCTGTTTTTTAAAGCCCGGGGCACATCTTTCTCTCATTCTTTTGACCCGTAATTTGGAAGACCTAATTTTTACGTGATTTGGAATCTAACTGCAGGAGCACATTAAAATTATAAACATTTTTAAAAAGAGCCTCACAAGAGGCACCTTAATGGACATCGATTCTTTTGCGTTGTAAAAGTTAATTTCGTTTTTATTTACAGATATTAAAGTATACACATATACATATTCTCACTGTTTGTTCGGTAAATGGTATTTTGTTTTTTTTATTTCGAACTTAATAAAATGTGAATGCAGAAATTACAAGGAAACAATTACTCGTTAATGGAAAGCGCCCCATGTGAATGTACAGAAGTGCTTTTTGCGGTTCACTGACCCGGCAATTGATTGGCTGCAGCATTTCTGGAAGTGAAATGTGGCAGGCACATGTATTTGTATACTCACACACACACATGTGCCCTATGTACATACAAACAAGATTTATTAAAATTTAAGTAAAAGGAAGGAGCGAAAGTATTATTTATCTTTGAAAAAAAAAATTATTTCAGACCTCTGCAAGATCTATTACTATGATGCCTCCATTTTCGTAAAGGTAATTTTACTCAAAGTGACAAAAATAGTTTTTTTTAACGGCCATAAATTAGTAATTACGTGCCTTTTAGTCGTTCGCTTTTCATCAGCACACTTTGAGAACCTACATAGCTTTTGTTAGGAAAAATATTATAAGGAATATTGTATGCATGTGGATTTTGGAACTTAGTGATCGATTTTTATGAAAAACTGGATTGTTTGAATATAAGGGGAAAAATTCAATAAGTTTATATTTATTTGCAACAGCTGATGGGTTTCTATAAAGTATGGAAAACTAATAGATCTTATCTATTTTGGAAGAAATTTAAGTCAGCCCTCGGTGTGAATACGTAAAATGCACCGATTTAAACTTTTAAGCAGATGGTAGCTAACCTCAGAATGTATCCTATATCTTAATCATGCTTATAAATTATCTGTGAGCAAAATTTTATTCAACATTTTTATTGAGCTTGAGGCCGTTTTTAATGGAAAATTTATGTGGAAAAGCAACAATAATTTACAAATTGTAGAACTTAAAGCTGCTATTTCGGAGAGCACCAAATCTCCTCATCAGACTTCTTCATCGAGTTCACTGGGATTTGAACCAGTGACTCCGGATTACAAAGCCAATGGTCCACGCACTGTGCTAAGTTTGCCGTGTAAGCTGTTGTTGCTTTCTCCACTTTTCAATCTGTCTACCCAACCACAATCAAGTGCAAGTGTGAGCAAAATTTTATTCAAATCCATCCAGCAGTTACAGCGTGAAGAAGTAACAAACATCCTTTCATTCAGACATTATCAAAAATTGTGTTGAAAAGTAAAAATGGTTAGTAAAATATATAATTATTATAAGTAAAAGTGCTTATAAGGAAACTCAAGAGCTCAGATGCCCATTTTCTCTTAAAGAACGGTCAATAATTCTCGGTGTTCCACAGGATGCAAGAGTTTTTCCGTTCATTGCCGTGTGATCTCTTAAATATCGTTCAAATGTACCTAGTGTGTTCTTTCTTGAAAGGAAGTGGTCGAATCTTTCCATTCTAATTCGTCAGTTTTGTAATTCCTCCTAAAATCCAGGCGTCCAAGCATCCATATGCATTAATTAGATTCTATATATCTGGTCTATCTCGATCAAAGATGTGCGAATTTGTTTTGTCTATGTGTGAGTGTAAGGCTTTGTGGACTGCCACAGGCTTGTTATCTCTCAGTCTCCTGGATGGCAAATAATTCTTCTTGATTCACCGGGATTCAGCACCATTTATCGTCACCATTCAATTCACAGGTATAAGAGTAGGTTTCTAGTTAGAGAATATTATCATGAAGAAAAAAATATATGCATTAATTGGAGATTAGAACTACAAATTGATTTATGCAAAACATCGACCATAAATTCTTTTTTTGAGTTAGCTCTCTTTATATCTACATAAGTGTACGATATAGTACAATATGATCGTAATTCGATTCGAAATCAAGGAAATATAGCCTGACAGTAAAACTACTAACATAAAATGAAGCGCCATATCACAGCTGGAACGGTTCAGGGAATTAAAAAAGCAAACAAAAATTATATGGTCTCCTACTTCATTCAAGCCGCTTGCATTTATACACTTTCCACGTTGCTCCTCGTTCTTAGGATATCTAAAAATGAGAAAAAAAGATGTTTGTCCTTACCCAGAAAAAACATACTTATGGCGCTTTCTTTTCTCAAAAAAAATGTCACCTTCTTATATGGCAACATTTTACAGAAAGGCACGTAATATTTCTGTGAAGATGCTGAGAAAAGAACACGAAAACTTGGCAACCCTGGCACATAGAAGAACATATGCAGCATTATTTCGAAAAAAGGAAACTCATGATTTTTGCCGATTCTAATAAAGTACGCTACTCGTTTCTTTTCTGTGCCAACTGACGCCAAGCTCTTTACGTGGTGCTTTTGTCCTCTGTTACCACCAGCGGCTATAGCGTCTTTTATTTACATTTATTTATTTATTTATTTTTTATTTTATTTTAAAAAGCTTATATAATAATAACAATTATTATACAACTTATAAAGTGCAGCGCTAGCAGCAGAGGCTTTCGGCTGAAATTTACATTTATATTTATTGAAGAAATGAGGCTTTATCTATAAGACTTTAAAGTCTTTTATAACACTGTGAGACAGTAAATTTTACACACAAGAAAATCAATATACTCGCAAAACTAATGACCAAATATAGTATAACTGCGTTTTTAGTTTTTCTCTCTGACGTCAGATTTTTTTTAAAGGCCTTTGGAATTTCAAAAATATGATTAATTAAAAAAGTTATTTAAAAATAGAATGAAAGAAAAAACTCAATCGAATTGAAAAATACTAAATATTTTTATGCGTAAGGACGAAAAGTTATTGAACATGTCCTCTTAAAATTTTATCCTTGAATATCCTTGAAAATTCGGAATATTTATTTTTGACAAAACTATGCGTTAAAGACTAATATACACATGACCACATTCTCGAATTCCATCCCTTCCACTTTATTAGGTTAAAAAAATCAAAATTATTAAAAGAGCATTTTTAATCCTTGTTCGTCCTTGTGAAAATAAAGTTAATTTTTTTTTAATTCTACAGAATTTTCTCTTTCTATTTTTATTGTACATGGTAAAGAATTTCTTAAATAATTATTTAATTATTAAAGAGACCGGTGTCCTGATCGGCTAACCTGACACTTGTAACTGTCAACAGTGACGTGGATGCCAAGACGCGTATGCTCTGACTTTTTGTGTGATGACAGGAGATACTTCGTTTTGTACTCGTTCACCACCAGATAGATCTTATATAACAGCGCTAGTATAATGCTTAATTGATTACTTATTGTATCAAGAATTTTAATAGTAAATTTGCAAAAGATTTTGAAGAAATTAAATGTAGATATGCATATGGCCAATTCTACGGCTGGTAACGTTACACGATGTTTTTATTTAGTTCATACGAAATAGCCACAAAGATACAAGAAAAATTTGCGATTTTAAGACTTATGCTAATAAACAGAGCTAAATCTACATTTGTGTGGTAAACTTTTTTTTTAAGTTTCCATAACTTAAAAGTTATTAGCGCATTGAGCACACTGGCCACGTTACATAATTTGGAAATAAAATTAAGACTAAGTTCATATTTTTTGAAAATTCTGTGAACTGATCAATACAATCATTCCAATTTTACTCTATGTTATGACGCAAGGATGCCACAAGGTAAGTACATAATGCGTCATCAAAAACTTGGGGGGTTTGAATGTATTTTAACAAAAATTTAGACACTGGCTACGTAGCACAAAACAATGGCAACGTTACACTTACGAAATTTGAGTACAAAAAATTTAAAGAAACTACTAGTTTTTTTTAGTATTCATTTTAATTGTTGTTTCTGACCAATATTTGGTTATTACTGCAGGCAAAGAGAGTAGTTTAGCATTTTTTTAATCACATATACGCCTGTACTGACTGAACAGATTTGTATCCACTATGAGCTTCCCTCTTGCCCCCTTCACTCAAAATTACATTCTCTGTATTACTTATAATTTCACGTTTTCGCTCTCTACACTTTCTCACTTTCCCATTCCCTCACGAACCGATTGCCGATTATTTTTCACAATTTTCTTTCTTCTTTCTTTTTTCTCTGTATTTTTTCATGAGCATGAAATGGTATTATAACTTTGGTCGGATGTTTGTAAGTACCAGAATAAGAAGAGATAGACCCATCAAAATGTATACTTATATGATTCGAACGTCGAGCTGAGTCGATTTAGCCGTCCGTCTGTCCGTCTGTTTGTATACAATCTAATCCCCCAGTTTTCGAGATATCCGACTGAAATTTGGTGAGTCAATATATTTTTATAATGTATTAGTCATTTGTCGGAACCGGTAAAATCGGAACACTATAACATATAGCTCCCATACAATTGATTGTTCAGATATGAGATTTTTCGCTATAAGTCCTCCATTCTCCAGCTAGCAACATGAAATTTCGTACTATTATTAATAATTATCAACAGAATACTTACATTGAAAATGTCAAAGATCGGGTCACTGTTTATAACCTATAGCCCCCATCAACTGATTGTTCAGATGTGAGATTTTTTGTTATAACTCCTCCATTTATGCAGTTAGGAACACTAACTTTCGCAGTATTGCTACTCATTATCAACGGAACACTTACAGTGAAATTGGCAAAGATCGGTTCACTGTTTATAACCTATAGCCCCCATCAACTGATTGTTCAGATGTGAGATTTTACAATTAGGAACATGCAATTTCGCACTATTTTCGCTTATTATTAACAGAGAGCTTATAGTGGAAATTACAAAGATCCGTTCACTATAACTAATAGCCTCCATACAACTGATTGTTCAGATATGGGGTTTTACTTTAAGCACTTCTCTTACTTGTTCCATATATTTTTAGTTTTGTTGAGCTTTGCTCACCTGTATTAGAGAACCACAAGGAATGAATTCAGTTTCATTATAAAAATCACTGGCAACGCTACATATTTTTAATAGCTAAAACCTTCACCAAATATACTAAAATGTCACGTTTTTTAATTGGAACGAGAAATGTATTTATAATATTAAGAAAATATGCACAAAATTTCTTTTGCAAAGGCCTTAAAAATGTCTGCAAAAAACTTTTTTGTTTTTGCACTGGCAACGTTACGTCCGATTTTTGCGGCACATTTCTTTTTAACGCAACTTGTATTTAAAACACTATTTTGTCTAATGCTGGTACGTATTATGATTAGATAAATTATTTTCTAATGTTAAAAACTTAAACAGCCACAATAGGTGGTAACAAACGCCTGTACCTTTTACCTTTTCTTTGCTAGAGCGTTTCCGGCCATACCTTGCCTGCTTGAAAAACTTTGGTGAAAAGAGCGAAAAATCTAGTATAAAATGCTTTGGCGTAACTGACATTATTGTCATTAGCTGCTTCAAGATCTCCTGAAACCCCAAATACCCCATTGCTTTCAAAATTTGACAAATAAAAAAAAAATACCTGGTTTACTTAGGTAGAATCGGCCATATATAAAAATAAATATAAGTAAAAATATTTCGAGAACCAGATACTTTCTGAAGGAGACTTTGTTTAAGAACAAAAGCATATTCAAATGATGAGTAGTTTTTCTACTTCGTAGTTGGTTTGCAATAAGGCCAGTGTGGGAAAATTAATGTTCACATGGGGTTGATGTGGCTATTAAAATTTAATTACACAACTGACGAGCAGCTAAAGCTGAGTGAAAAATCAGAGAATCGAGAAAAACTTGTACAAATACGTGACTAAAACAAAAAACTTAACAATTTAAACTTTTTTATTCTTTATAATTCATTCTTAATATGGCTGCCCCTATTCCTGATACAAATTCTCCTTAAAATACTTTTATTCTAATTTTTTTTTAAGTTTTTGACATCATGTCATATAACCAACCACAAGTGTCTAGGACAACTTTCCCGGTAACTCTGCTACATATAGATTAGGACATGCATGTATGTATGTACAGCGCATTTGCAAATGATTTTTTTTTTAATTCTACTTCATGAAATTTATATGTAGACAAATCAGAGACAGACGAGTGGCGGCTTAGGCTCCTGTTGTCTCGGCATTCGTCTGACTGTTTGCTTGCCACTAAATACTCGGGTTCAATGCCACATCACGTGCGGCACGAAATTGCATGCACATAGAAGTGTGTACACATGCTTGCGTGCATTTACAATATGTATTTGTATGTATTGTGGGATTTAAATGCAAACGCATGTATATTTGTGTGTGCTTAAATGTGCAAAGCGAAGCGTAGCAGTGCATAATTTTATTTCAATGTACCACATACAAGCCCCGATTTATTGTGGCCACACACCATTCGTTTTAATTGCAGGCTTTTATGTGAATTTTGACCGGCGCACAGTGCACCGAACGTGGACAAAAAATGCAAAAATTTAACTTTGACGCTTAGCTTGGATAAGTAGTTGTGGTAAAAAAATGTTTACAAATATATTTTTATCCCTGACAAGATGTTCTTTTGTAGTTTTATAAAGAAAAACATGATGAACCAAAAAATATGTTTCATAAAAAAAATAAAAAAAAAATAAAAATTGTTTTTTTTTTTAAATATTAATCAAATCGGTGTTTGAAGATGCTAAAAATTTTGAAAATTTTGATACTAAAAAAACCTCCTAAAATGTTTTTAAGGTTTATGGTAATTTGAACCCTCTATTACCAGGGAAAATTAAGATATCCTCCACCTTTTTCCGCCTCGCAAAATACTGCATTTTGAAAAGTGTATACATACCCTTTTTTTCGTATTTTTGAGCTTATCTGTATATATTATATATAAATAGGCAATCATGTTTCCTTTACACCCCTTTTACGGCTAAACTATACTTCTAAGGTATAAACAATTAGACATAATTAGAAAGGTATTTTGATGCTGATGTGCAGAAAATTTTTTAAAATTTAAAATTAGTTTAAAATAGAGCGAAAAAACGAATTCAAAAGTCACACCAATGCTATACATGTACATGGTTGGGGCGGATATGCCTCCTAAATGCATGCTTTAATATTGATAGTAAAATGCGAAGCAGAGGTGTAAGAACAATTTAGATTGAAATTAATGCAATAATAAAGGAAAAGTTGAATATGTAGATGAAGAGAGGAATAAAGGAAAAGTTAAAAATAATAATAAAGATTCGTAAAGATAAAAACAAAGAAGAAGGTACATTCAAATATTTAATATAATAGCAAAGGAGGAGGTGAATATGTACATAGATGCAGAAAAGAATGAAGATAAGTATTAGGATGAAGGTAAAGGTAAAGGTAAAGATAAATTTGAAAATAAAGATAAAGATGAAAAGATAAATTTAAAGATAAAAAACGAGACAAGGGCAGAAATAGAGAAACTGATAGAGATACAGATAAGAGGCAGAGAAAAGGAACTGAATGTGTTGTGTTATGCCATGTTATGTTTTGTTATATTATGTTATGTTATATTATATTATGTTATGTTATGTTATGTAAAGTTATGTTTCTCATGTTATGTACGTTGGTTAACGCATTCCACCTCAACCCATCACAGCTCACGTTAAATCACCACTTAATTTCAACTCACTTCCCCTTAACTTAACTGAACTCACCTCAACTCATCTAACCCCGGCTTCAAAACTTACTCCACCTCAGCTCACCACACCTAAATTCAACACATCTTCACTCACCACATTCAAACTCAACTCACCTTAATTCACCACACCTCTTAAGTTCACCAAACCTGAATTTACCACACTATAACTCACCACAACAAATTTCACCACATGACATGATGTCACTTGATATGGCATCAATGACATCATTTGGCATAGCGTGACATCACATCCTTTCACATCACATCACATTGCATTACT